>ML111598.1:0-24829 GCA_003697995.1 Taxidea taxus jeffersonii
TAGAGTTCTGATTCTTTCATTTTTATTTTTTGCAGATCCACCAACTGTACATTTTGGAAAATAAAACTTTATTAAAATCAAGTACGTGGGTATGTCTCTTTCCTAAGAAAAGGATTTAGGTATGGGTTTGTTGACTTGAAAAAGTATCAGGAAACGATTGGCTTTTTTTCTTTATGTGACTGTGTGTTCCTTGCTGCAGCTTCTGTTTTGAACTGATGTCTGAAAGGAAAAGAAAGGTTAGCAGGATAAAGGCTGACATCTCCAAAGGGATAGTGGGTTGGGGTCCTGGCACTGGATCCACACCTGGATTGCCAGCGGCGTCCATTATTCCAGACCCGGCCGAAAGAGGGCAGCCAGCCTATACTGGTGCTGGAGCTATGATCAAAGTTGGCCCCAACTCTGTCTGGGGGGAGTTTCTTCAATTTCTGTTTTTCTTCTACAAAGAAGTAAATAGTTTTTAAACGGTTTTGCTTTGAGTAGGAAAATTTTAGCCCATTCTTGAATTTGTTAACTTACTTTCTTTAAGGAATTCTTCATAGGATGGTCCTATTTGTTGGTTTACAGAGCTGTAATCTTCATCCTGGACCATCCAAGGAGGTGTAGCACCTGGAAAAGACCCATTAAGCAGGAATGAAGGCACTCTCAGTTTCAGACTAATGTGAAACATGCCCTAGTTATAAACTCTTACCTAATGTTCAAATGCAAAACCCAGGAATTTTGGACCATGGGAAGTTGAGGGCCCTGGGCTAACTTTAAGCAACGTATCTTACATGTGATATGCTGTGCTGGTATTTAGCAGCTTTGTTGAGGCATAACAGACCTACAACTGCCCAATGGAAAACATACAATTTGAAAAACTTTGAGTGAAACCATCACAGTCAAGATACTAAATATCACCACTATGTATTGTTCTGCCCCTTTAAAGGACTTCCTGCTCCTCTCTGTACCTTTCCCAACCCCAGGAAACCATGAATATGCTTCTATTAATCTAATTTGCATTTACTAGTTATGTACCTTTTTTTTTTGAAAAAAGATTTTATTTATTTATCTGACAGAGATCACAAGGAGGCAGGGAGAGAGGAGGAAGCAGGCTCCCTGCAGAGCAGAGAGCCCAATGCAGGACTCAATCCCAGGACGGTGAGATCATGACCTGAGCCGAAGGCAGACGCTTAACCTATTGAGCCACCCAGGCACCCCAGTTATGTACCATTTTTCAGTTTGGCTTCTAATAGCTGAGATTCATCTATGCTGCACTTAGCAACAGTACCTTCCTTGTTGAGCACTGCTCTGTTCCTTCATTAAGGCACATTTGGATTCTTTTCAGCTTCAGTTTTGGGGTATTGCAACTAAAGCTGTGACCATCTGGTGTGCAAGCCTTTGTGCAGACATGTTTGCTTTTCTCCTGCAATGTCTGGATCATAATGGTGGGTGTATGTTTAACTTCTTAAATCCCTGAACTGTTTCTCCAATTGGTTGTGCCATTTTACATTCCCACCAGCAGTTTATGAATGTTTCTTCACACACACAGTCTTTAATTTTAGCCACTCTGATGAACCATTTTTGTACATGCTTTTACTGAGTTTTGAGAGTTCTTCATATACTTAAGATACAAGTCCTTCATCAGGTAGCACTTCATAATCAACCTTATTCTTTATAAAAGTAATTGGGGGTCACAGTCAGTTCAGTGTCCACCTTTAAAAAAGATTTCAGTAAGTGAGCAAGCACGGGGTTGGGGGGGGGGGAGAAAAGGGAGAGAGTCTTAAGCAGACTTGGTGGTGAGCCTGAAGCCTGACATGTAGCTCAATCTCACGACCCCAAGATCAGACCTGAGCTGAAACCAAGAGTCGGATGCTGAACTGACTATCACCCAGGTGCCCCCAAGATAATTAACTTTTTAAAAATAATAAAATAATTGTCTCTTACCATCTGAGAAACACTGCTCTGGGCCTTACCTGAGTGGATGTTACCAATTCCTGGTGTATCCTGTAGTTGGAAATGGGGGGAAGGGGAAATCCCAGATAAGAAACTGATGACAGTATATTCCTAGCTAGAAAAAGGACAAAGCCACGGTGGCGGGGTCGGGGGGGGGGGGGGGGGGGGGGGGGGGCGCAGAAGCACCACAGTGCTACTTCTGTGCCTTGGTTGGTGTTAAATTTTAAAAGCACAGATAACTGAAAAAGAGTCCTGTCCCTCAAAAGACTTAATGGTCTCAGTAGTGAAGATGTCCAAAAACAGAGTGCCTACTACGTGCTACATAAGCAAAACCCTTTCCTCACAGGACAGTATGTATTGTGGGGGGAGAGATTTAAGCATAAATTACACAGATGACATTTACGGCTACAGTTATAAATGTACACGTACATTTATAACAAGCAACCTGTTCACATAAGCCTTCCAGGAAAAGGTGACCTTTGAGCTAGGCTGAAGGAAGGTAGGCCTGTTATTTAAGGCAATGGCAATGACTCGTGCAAAAACCACAAGATGCACAGTATGGCTGGAGTGTACAGGACATCAGGTGATACAGTGGCTTTCTGTGTTCAGAACAGGATTACAGGGGGCATAGAAACTTCCAGAAAAGTGTAACAGGACATCTAAGAGCCAGGAGGTAAAACAGGCCTATTCTTTGACAGGATGTAGGAGATGAAAGAGGAAATAACTCAGCTACAGTTCTGGTAATCTAAGGACAGTAGGAGTTAGCTTCAGGTGCCTGTGGAATATTTAAAAATGTCCTAAATTGAGCAGAAACTGGGGGTTCTACAGAGGATGACTGTAGGAGTTGGCACTCAGTGGCAGTGGGGGCAAAAGGTGTGGTGGGATCACTGGACGGTGAGGAAAGAGGTCTAAGAACACATGTCTCTCTCTGTGAAATAAAATCTTAAAACCCACCACACTGTGGAGCAGTGTAGCCAAGAGACAAGATCTGGATGGCCAGAATAGGTACAAAATCCATGAGATGGGTGTCCTGGGAATTGAGGGGGCACTGGCCCTTCCTGACTCACTTATCCATGATACCTGATGGCCAATGAATGTCAAAGGTTGTCCTGTCTCCATCCAGTCAAGCTCTGGGGCAGGTGGCAGGTCCAGGTAGGAGGGCTGCTGTGAGGTGGAGGCCACTAGACTGAAAAAGACAAGCAGGAGCCAGGCTGGCAGAGGAGGTCCTTGAGCCATGAGGACAGCAGAGGTGAACTCTTGCCATTTTCCAACCAAAAAGTTACAGAATGCTCTAAAAGAAGCCAAACTCTCAACAAGATTCCTTAGCAATTTTACCTGTTGGTCCCTTTCCAGCTTCCAAGTGCTGAAGAGCCTTCTTCTGGGTCTGGCACTGGCTGAGGCTGAGTTTGATTCAGGAAAAATAAATGTGTCTTGGATGCTTAAGAGTTGGCCTAGGCCATGCCCCCACTCTCCAGTAGGAAACAAATTAGCATACTGGCATATGGTACTGCCCATTTTGCAAACTTCCTTTTTCCCCTCCCAGCTCTGCCCACATCGCCACTGACAAGGCCTGCCCCCTGGCGGACAGGTAAGGGAATTCAAGCCGAGCAGATGAAGCACGGAGTCAGGGAGTTCTCCTAGAACAGCTGGGAGGTGAAATGCTGGACCTGGGAGAACCAGGGATCAGATGGATTTGGATACTGCTCTGGCTCCTCCGAGGGACACCAACCTCTAAGACAGACCGAACCAGCTCCTGCCGGCTGTGCTCCACCTCACGAATCTGAGCTGCCATCTGTGGGAGAGAGGCTGCTTAGCTCGGTATAAGGCCATGGGACTGCGTCCTTCAGTGGCCTTTTAACTCACTTCTTTGATCACCTCATCCTCCTTTTCCTCATAGGTATCCAGACCTTTCACCATGGATTTCTTGAATCTAAAAAGAAAAAGGGCAAGTCAGCCAAGAACCTGTCTCTCTGCACGTTACAAAAAGATCCTCAATAGATCATTTTTTCTTCAAATATTGGATAATTTCAAAATCAAAGAAACAAAATAGAACAATTAACACCCATGTACCTCTCACCCAGATTCACTGTAAACATTTTGCCATACTGGCTCCATTTCTTTTCTAGCACACATTTCCTTTTTTTGCCAAATCAAAAATGGGCTTTAGAACATCATGAGACTTACAGTTGTTTTAACCTACAATACACACAGAAAGGTATCAGAAAAATACCAACACTACCAATACCACTATCAACAATAAAGCTACTAACCAAAGCTCAGGATTTCTCCGCAGTTCTTCAGTCCTTAGTAAATATTCTAAGGCTATACAGTCAGAATTTTGTGTTCAAGTTACTTGAATTCTTACTTTTTAACTGTTATCAATTTGATATATAGCTATGATAATCTGTCATTGTTTGCAGTTAGTTTTAGGATTTGCTTTCTGGCCTGATTTCATTTTTAAATTTGTTTTTATACATAGTGTCCCACAGCTCACACTATAGTTACCTAGTCCTTTTTGTTTCAAAGTGGTCCCTTTTGGTGGGTGGGACAAAGACCTGGGAAGCTGGCACTCCAGGTTTATTTTCTTCGCTATTTAAGTGATCACCTGTCTAAATCTAAAAGTGGCTTGTGGTATCTTTACGAGTCAAAGCAGTCAGCCTTGGCTTTGCCTTGTGCGTGTGCACTTTAAATTTATAAGGTTAAAAAGTCAAAACTGGGGGGCCTGGGTAGCTCAGTCGGTTAATCATCTGTCTTCAGCTCAGGTCATGATCCCAGCAAGCCCAGTGTCAGGCTCCTTGCTCAGCAGAGTCTGCTTCTCCCTCTCCTGCTCCCCCTGCTCGTGCTAGCTCTTGCACTCTCTAAACAAAATCTTAAAAAAGCAAAAAACAAAAGCTAATAAAAAATTCAAAAACTCCATTCTCATAATTCTCAGTTGTAACTTTTACTGCTCAACTACTCTTTATTCCCACCAAACACCATTTGGAGTTGGGCCAGGGTGTAAGGAGTTAGTGCTTTTTGGCCTCAGTTCTCCATTTCCTGCCCAGTCTGAACCACAGATTTGAAGGCAAGGTAGTAGGATTTAGGCATTTCTCATCATTCCCTCATTATTCTCCAAACTGAATAGGAAATAATAATAGAGGTCATGAGTTTTTCTGTAACTTTGGTTCCGGGATCCCCTTGGGTTCCATTCCCCATAATCTCAATATTGTCCTAATAAAAGTAGTGCAAGGCCGTCTGTGTCCTTTTCCTGAAGCAGCACTCAAACCCGCTCTGTGCTGGCCAGCTGACTACACTCCAGTTTCTCAGGGTCCTCTAGAAGGCCAATTTAAAATAGAGTCTAAAACTATTCAAAGTGGGCACTGAGTGAGTACCAGTTGCTTGCACACATCATTATAAAGCCTCTTCTATTCCTAAGGGACCTTAATATTCTCTGTACCACACATTTAAATAATTAATTATAGTGAACTTTTATTATATACTGTTCTTTATTTGCTCAATGCTTTGTGAATCCCATCCCCCAACTAGAATATAAACTTTTCAAGGACTCTATCATACTTCTTTTGTGTCCAGTATAGTGCCTAGAATAATGAATGTTATGAAGATAATAGATACTTAAAAAGGCCCTGCTGAACTTTCCAATTAATAGAGAAAGCTCCAGTACCTGATACAGACCCAGAGAAGTCCCATTCTGTTATTTCACCTTTCATAATCAGTGACTTACCTGGCATAATCCTGGGGGGAGATCAGAAACTTCTCTTTCATTTGGAACTCAGCCTTGTTCTCCCACCAGAATCTGTTGGTTGCTTTCTTGTGCTCTGGGCTGGGAATGAATAGATAATCTCAACGATAGATTATACAGTATTATTCAGACATCTAGGCATTATATTAAGTAGTGCACATGGATATCTGGGTTTCTGCCTCTGGGCAAGGATGACAGAATACTGTTACATCTTCCAGATGTCCAGTCTCCCCTCTTCCAATAAAAATGGGAGGGGCGCCTGGGTGGCTCAGCCCGTTGGGCCTCTGTCTCCCTTCAGCTCGGGTCATGTTCCCGGGGTCCTGGGATCCAGCCCCACATCGGACTCCCTGCTCTGCCAGAAGCCTGCTTCTCCCTCTCCCATTCCCCCTGCTTGTGTTCCCTCTCTTGCTGTCTCTCTCTGTCAAATAAATAAAATCTTAAAAAAAAAAAAAAAAGATGGGGCGCCTGGGTGGCTCAGTGGGTTAAAGCCTCTGCCTCCGCCTTCGGCTCAGGTCACGATCCCAGAGTCCTGGAATGGAGCCCCAGGTCAGGCTCTCTGTCAGCGGGAAGCCTGCTTCCTTTCCTCTCTCTCTGCCTGTCTCTCTGCCTACTTGTGATCTGTCAAATAAATAAATAAAATCTTAAAAAAAAAAGAGAGAGAAAATCTGGGCGGAGATGATGGGAGGTAACCCTCTACCACCAGGACCATGGCAGCCATAAGCCCTCCACCCGTCAAAGATTCGAGGCTATAAGCTGACTGGACCCACCCAATCCAACCACAAAAGCGTTCCTCCTCTCACGCATCCCAAACCACCCCCACCCCCACCCCAGGATGCGAATGTGCTGGATGCGGCTCCCAGGCCGGATCTCACCTGGCCAGATGCTCCAGCAGCCCCCCGTGCAGCACCGTCAGGTTTCCGTGGCTCAGATGTTTCCGCACTTCACAGCCGCAGCAAAGGCACCAGCAGCGCCGCTCGTGCTCGGGCACGTAGCGCTCCACCTGGGCGGCTCGGACGGCCTTGCGGGCGGCCTCTACCTGCGGCGGAGAGGGGAGAGGACGGGAGAGGTCAACCAGGACCCCAGTGGAACCCCCACGTCCCACCCCCTCGCGCCCTCCCTGTACTGCCCGCATCCCCCATCCAAGCCGTGTGCGGCCACTTCCCGCCTCCCGTCCGCACCTGGGGCAGGAGCCGCTCCAAAGCTGCCTTCAGCGTCCGCTGATGCTTGCGACTGTAGACGTGTCCGCGACCACAGAAGAAGGTCTGGCGGCACAGTGGGCAACGCTGCGCCGGCGCCATGGGCCCAAGACCCGGTATCTGCGACGCGCAGCTGCTCTTTGGCTCTCCGGTGACCCCTGACCCCTCGGGGGCGGGGCGAACCCAGCGCTTCCCCGCGACCCCCAGCGGCAGGCTGGCGCCACTGCAGACCCATCTGCGGTTGAGGGAGTCCAGTTCCCCGCTCTCTGCCGGCGGGTGCACCTAGCCAACATCAATATTCCCAGTGCTATCTACCCAGAAAAAGTGGCCGCACCGCTGTGCAGATGCCCGGGAAAGAGCGTGCGCGACAGTTAGGTGCCACTGCAGAACCGCAGACCGCACGCATATCGGGGCATTGACAAGGACCCTCATTAGACAATGGAACAAATTGTAACTAGTATTACAGGGTGCTCTCTGTGTGTCCAGAGCTTTACATTCACAAGGCACTTAATCCTCACCATAGCCCTACGTGGCGTACTATAATTACCGACATTTTACAGATGGGAAAACTGAGGCACGGGGAGAAAGTAACTGTGTGGAAGGTTGCACAGGGGGGAAGCATCAGAGGCAGCACCTTTCGTGCTCTACTGTACCAGATGGCAGTAAGGAACACATGCTTGGAGGTGGCCTTCATCTAAGACTTAATCACAGCCATATCCCCACCCCCCACCCCGGGGGAATATGTTCTGAGCAGCGTTCCTGTAAAACTGTAAAAGAGAAGCTATGAAAAGGGTGCAGAGTCATTGCTGAGGGTTAACAGACATTTTTACTCTGTAAACATACTCACCCAGTGGAATTTTCATTCTTTACAAGCTACTTTTCCTAGAATGAACAGCCTGTCATTCTGTCCTGCTCCCCTAAGCCTTAGGGCTTAAGGTAAATTGTTCTCAACAGGGCTGAAATCTCCAGACTGTGATCTCTACCCTAGAGTACCCCCCAAAAAAGCCTGGGGCCCAGCCCAGACCTTACTTACAGGATGTGCCTGAGAACTAACAGAGTCCAAATTTCACTTGGATTTGTTACCAGTACTGGTGCATTAAGCTGGATGGGCTACAATGTCTGTGGGTGTATATAGTAGTCAACTATACCAAACTCAGGCCCAGAAAGTAGCCAGACTCCTCTTCAGAACTTGACCTCCTCTTGAAGCTTCCAGTAGACTCAGGCTTCTGTCAGATGTGACTCATTTTGAAGACCCCGCAACACTCAATTCCTTGACCTCCCATCACTTCCCCGGAAGGGTCAGTCCTGGACCTTAAAATTGCTCCTCTGAGTTCAAACTCTGAAGTTGCATTCTGACCACCATCTTCCATCCTACCATGTGGACTTAGTTTCCGCCTTGCCTTTAAGTGCAGGAAGATCTCCATTCCTGAAGATGAGTACTCTTATTCATTCACTCAGAAAACTTTCAGCATCTACCAGCTGCTTTGCTCTGGATTCTCAAAGTGTGGCCTTCAGGTCAGCAGCATCAGCGTCTGGAAGCTTGTTAGAAGTGCAAATTCTTGGGCCCCACCACAGACCTACTGAATCAGAAACTCTAGAGGGGGGACCAGCTATCTGTAGTTTAATGAGTCCTTCAGGGGATTCTAATGCTCATTCAAATTTGATAATTAGTGGTCTAGGTTTTAGGTCCTCTTGGCTTCACTTTACTCACTGGATCCCACAACTCTTCCCATCACACTCTCGTGGCAACCTATTACTTCCCTTGACCATCCCAGACCTCTCATTTTTTCAAACCATGAATGCAGATCAACCCAGCCATCTGTTTTCCTCATTTGTTCCCAGGTGCCTAGTATAGTCTACCCTGCTTTGACTTCTACTAACTAATACCCTTCTGCAGTTTTGCTTTTGGAACTGTTTCCCGAAAGTTCTGCACCACGGAGTGTTCATTCAGTTGCAACTGAACTTGACTGTGTGAAATGGAACTCAACATCTTCCACCTGAGAACATCCCCTATTTTCATCCTCCCAGGGAATACCACCAAGCTAAAGCCTGGAGTTTGGGGAGAGAGTTATCTTTGATACCGGCTTTCACTCACTCCCCATATCCACTGTGTTCAAGTTGTCTTACTGGATTTCTGAAATGTTAAAGTCTGCTCTCTACTCTTTATACTCCTTTATACTCCTACTCTTTATACTCCTAGAGCAAACCTTGTTTCAATTCCCTTGCTCTTTTGCTTAGATTCACGTAAAATTTTTCTAACGGGTTTCCAAATGTGTGATCTAAGTCAGTTCCATTTATCCTTCAGACTCTGGTTTTAGGAAAGTGTCTAAGTGACTTTTTGGATTAATTTAATGCCTCTAAATTAGCATCAGGAAAAAAAAATTAAATTTCCCAGCATGACTTTCAAAGCCTTTTACGGCATGTTTCCCAAATTCTTTTTATCTAATGTTCCATCACTTCCCTGACCTCCCCCACCACCTCCCCCAGACAATATTCTGGAGTATTGTGCACTTCAGCATCTTCCAGCCCTTGGTTCCCTCTGCCTAAAATTTACTTCTTTCCAGCCTGCCTAATAAATTCTATGATATAGGATCTGAAATACGAATGAGAATGGAATTTCCATGTGGCTGGTGGCTTTGTCTGACACATGTAAGCTCTCAACCATTCACAGGCTCCTGTATCAATGTATTATTGAATAAGTGAAATGTCACCCCTCTTGTGAAACCTTCTAGAGTGGTCTGCAGAATTTTTTTTTTTTAGAGATCTTATGTAGGGCACCTGGGTGGCTCAGTGGGCTAGGCATCTGCCTTTCACTCAGGTCATGGTCTGGGGGTCCTGGGATCGAGCCCCACATCGAGCCTCCCTGCTAGGTGGGGAGTCTGCTTCTCCCACTGACCCTTCCCACTACTCATGCTCTTTCTCACTCACTCAGGTTCTCTCTCCTTGAAAAAATAAATAAAATCTTAAAAAAATAAATATTTATTTATTTGTCAGAGAGAGAGAGACAATGCACAAGCAGGGGGAATGGCAGGCAGAGGGAGAAGCAGGCTCCTGAAGAGCAAGGACCCCAATGAGGGACTTGATCCCAGGACTCTGGGATCATGACCTGAGCCGAAGGCAGATGCTTAACCTACTGAGCCACCCAGGAGCCCTAAAATAATAAAATCTTAAAGAAAAAAAACTAGGGGCACCTGGGTGGCTCAGTGGGTTAAGCCTCTGCCTTCGGCTCAGGTCGTGGTCTCGGTCCTGGGATCGAGCCCCGCATCGGGCTCTCTGCTCATCAGAGGGCCTGCCTCTCTCTCTCTCTCTCTGCCTGCCTCTTTGCCTACCTGTGATCTGTCAAATAAATAAATAAAATGAAAAAAAAAAAAAAGAAAAAAAACTAAACTAAAAGGTTTTCTCTGCTTAGACATCACATTTATATATATGAACATGATTTCTGTCACATTTGTAGTCATATCCAACATATTATTTTGCTGGTTTTTTTTTTCTCCCCAGAATGTGTTGTGGATACCTATGTTAGCACACAGGACATAATGTTAAATACCGTCTATATCCTGATGACTCTCAGATGTATTTACATCTTCAGCTCAGACTTGTCTTCCAAACCCCACACTTACAACAATCATCTACATGATGAAACTGCCCTGATATCTCACAAAGTCTAAAGATTTTATTTATTTATTTGTCAGAGAGAGGATGAGAGAGCACAAGCAGGGTGAGCGGCAGGCAGAGGGAGAAGCAGACTCCCCACTGAGCAAGGAACCCGTTGTAGGACTCAATCTCAGGACCTGAGCCAAAAGCAGGTGCTTAATGCACTGAGCCACGCAGGCATCTCTCAGATTCTTTTTTTCTTAAGATTTTGTTTATTTATTTGACACAGAGAGAGAGATCACAAGTAGGCAGAGAGGCAGGCAGAGAGAGAGGAGGAAGCAGGCTCCCTGCTGAGCAGAGAGCCCAACATGGGGCTCGATCCCAGGACCCTGATATCATGACCTGAGCCGAAGGCAGAGGCTTTAACCCACTGAGCCACCCAGGCGCCCTGTTTAATATCTTTCTATCTAGACTGAAAACTCTGAGAGAAGAACCATTTTGGGTTTCACTGTATCTTTAGCACCTGGTTTTGGGGAGTGGCACTCTGGCTGCACAGCGCTGGGTGGGTCCAGAGTAAAGGACATGACGACCTGGTCCTTCCACCCACTCCCCAGTGGCTATCACAGAGACTAGCACGCAGGTGGTCTGGGAGGAGAGAATCACAAAGCACTTCCAAGTGCATTAGGGAAAGGCCATTGCTCTAACCAGGCACCTGCCCGGGGCTGTCCTATCTTTTCCTTGGAACCAGTCACTTTTTCTTCCCATCCTGTCACTGCTCTTCCACACCTCCTCAGCCTGCCCCCTGCCTCCTAAAAGCATCAGCAGTGCCCCACCAAGCCCGGCTGGCTTTGGGCACTTCTGGACAAGTAGGTGCTATTGTTTTCTAGACCTGGGAAGAAGACCCGGTGCTCACCCTCCTGTGAGAAGCCTTCCCTAGCTCCTCTAGACAGAGCTGATTGTTGTCTTCTCCATGCTTCCAGAGAGTATGGAACGTGCCTCTTAGAGAAGTTACTAGTGACCAGTCATAACAAACAGCGCAATCCTACTACCTGACAAGTCCTACACCAGGCTCTGGGGTGCTGGACATAAACACGTGTTGTCCTCACTGGTTGCCGATGTTACTGTGCGTGAGTACGTCTGGGCAGGGACTATATTTTATCTGTTGCTTGGTTCACTGTTTCTTTACCCAACCAGCCTTAACACCCTAGGAATAGAGCAAACAATTTGTAAGACTGTTTTTACCATCTTGGGGTGTTTGGGAGATGCAGTCTTTGGCTCAGGTCATGGTCTGAGGGTATGGGATTCAGCCCATGACAGGCTCTGTGCTCAGCATGGAGTCTGCTTGAGATTCTCTCTCCCTCTCCCCCTGCTTGTGTTCCCTCTCTCTCTCTGTCAAATAAATAAAAAAATAATCTTAAAAAAAAAAAGACTGTTTTTATCTCTTGAAACTTACTAATAATTTACTAACACATGCAATTTTAAAAAGGGTGATATAACACTTTAACTGTAATATAACAGAAAAATAAAGGTAGAGAAATTTATGAAAAAAAGTATATTTCGATAAATGAGATTTGAAGATATGAGATAGTTGGAAATTTGCACATACCCATGGTGCAAAGAGTTTAGATTTAAGAAAGGATATTCAAGGGGCGCCTGGGTGGCTCAGTGTGTTAAATCCTCTGCCTTTGGCTCAGGTCATGATCTCAGGGTCCTGGGATCAGGCCCCACATCGGGCTCTTTGTTCAGCAGGGAGCCTGCTTCCCCCTCCCTCTCTCTGCCTGCCTCTCTGCCTACTTGTGATCTCTGTCAAATAAATAAATAAAATCTTAAAAAAAAAGAAAGGATATTCAAATGGTTATTGAAAATAATTTTTCTTTATATTGGCTGCCTTGATATAATAACTAAATATTTGTTTGTACATGTAGACTCCCCATGAGAACAACAGACATAAACACAGACTCATACAGGCATGTGGTATCAGTAACTCAAATATCAGAGCAGCTTTGCTGTCAGTGAAGTGATTTTCTGAAATGGCAAACAACTCTTGGTAAACTTCCAAACCAAAACAAACAAACAAACAAACCAACAATTATCCTTCACTTAACAGAATAGTTGCATTCCTGAAAAGTTCAGTATATCTTAAAATGGTGCAACAAATACTTTCTGCTTAGGTGTAATACCAAGTTATTTTCCTGGCTGAACTCCTTGTCTACAGCCCAGGTATAAGGGTCCGTTCTTCGAGGTCAGAGGCTGCCCCTGGGGGGCGAGGGGAGAGCAGAAGAGGGAATTAGCAAGGTCATCCAAATTCAGTATTGTCTTCAAGCACTGTCTGAATGTCTGGGGCATCCAGATACAGCTTTAAACTTTGCTCCTGGGGCGCCTGGGTGGCTCAGTCCATCGAGCATCTGCCTTGGCTCAGGGCATGATCCCAAGGTCCTGGGATCAAGCACCATATAAGGCTTCCTACTCACTGGGGAGTCTGCCTCTCCCTCTCTCTCCTCCTCCCTCCTCCTGGTTTGTGTGCTCTCTCTCACTCTCCTCTAATAAATAACATCTTTAAAAAAAAAAAAAAAAACCCGGGACGCCTGGGTGGCTCAGTTGGTTAAGCGGCTGCCTTCGGCTCAGGTCATGATCCCAGCATCCTTGGATAGAGTCCCACATAGGGCTCCTTGCTCGGCAGGAAGCCTGCTTCTCCCTCTGCCTCTGCCTGCCACTCTGTCTGCCTGTGCTTGTTCGCTCTCTCTCCCTCTCTCTCTGACAAATAAATAAATAAATAAATAATCTTTAAAAAATAAAAAATAAAAAAAAAATAATTAAAAAAACCCAAAACCAAAACAAACAACAACAAAAAACCTTGTTCCTTTCTCACTCAGCCCACGAGGTTTCTCTATATTCTCCTCGGACCCGAGGCTGGCACCTGGTCCTGCCCTGGACGCCGGCTCCTGCCACCAGGAAAGCCCCAGCAGCCCAGGTGGGATCTGAAGCCGCTGAGAACTCTTAATCCACGGGTGCTTTGGCTTCTGCAGGGCATGGTGGAGAGGAACAGCAAGGGGGGTGGGCCGGCATCTTGGCTCCAAGTTCCCACCCCTTGCTCAAAAACGGTTAAATGGGCGCCTGGGTGGCTCAGTGGGCTAAGCGTCTGCCTACAGTTCCAGGCGTGATCCCAGGGGCCTGGGATGGAGCCTCATGTCAGCCTCTCTGCTCTTTGGGGTCTGGGGAGCCTGCTTCTCCCTCTGCCTGCCACTCCCTCCTGCTTGTGTGCTCTGTCTGTCCAATAAATAAATAAAATCTTGAAAGGTTTGCCCTTCTCACTGCTCCTTCTTGGCTTGCTAGGAGGGTCTGTCTTTCCTTCAACTGCCCCACAGTGATGCTTTCCTTAGGCTTCTTTCCACTGTTCCCAGCCGATTACATCCCCTCCTGTGAGAGGCAGGCTGCTCTGAGCTGGCATCTCCCAAGACTCCTCAT
The DNA here is from genome assembly GCA_003697995.1 of Taxidea taxus jeffersonii. Lineage (NCBI taxonomy): Eukaryota > Metazoa > Chordata > Mammalia > Carnivora > Mustelidae > Taxidea > Taxidea taxus. The sequence continues at coordinate 13,927 of ML111598.1, forward strand.
AATCCAGAAAAATGGGAACAACTCCAGGATCCTGAAGGGGGTTGAGTATTTTCTTCCTTTGGGAAAAGCAGGACGTGGGCTCCCTCTGCGGGGCACCAGGCTGATGGTGTTCACTTCCAGCCTCAGAGGTGACCTCCACCTCCACCCTGTCCCCAGCCCCAGAGACCACACACACACACACACACACACACACACACACACATCAGGCTGCTGCAGGTAACTTTAATATGGGATGGGCTGACTCCTGCTTCTTGGAGTTAAAGGTCAAAGAGAAAGGGCATCACATCTGTAAGAAAAAAAGAGAGTCAACAGAATCTGTCCACCCCTTGCAACTGCTGTTCCCTCAGCCCAGATCATCCCGAAGCAGATAATCTACTCCTTCTCCTTCAAGGCCCAAAGGCCACCAGGTCTCCAGAAAACGAAAAAGCCTCCTTAGCACATAACCACTCATAGCCTGCTTCTCTCACTGTGTGGCCACCATTTCCACGGGCTTGAGGTCAACTGTACCTCAGTTGTTTCTCTGTCCTCCCCCTGGACCTCCAGGACACGCTTGTATGGGTGGGGTCCCATCTGGGACAGGCACTACCCCAGGGTCTCAGGCGACTGGCATCTTCTCCCCTTTCCACAGGAGGTGCCCCCCCCATAGTGTGACCCAGGTTCCCTCCCTGCACACTCAGGTTCGCGTCCAGATGGTCGGGTCCCCTGCCCTGGGCCCCTCGAGTGACAGGGCCTCTCACCTGGCTGGCTCATGCACTGCTGGATACTCTCCAGGCGTGTGGAGACCAGGGCGCGGGCCTCCTCGGCAAAGCGGCGGTGTCCCTCCTCCGTCAGCTTCCAGAGGCAGGAGCGGGGCCGCGTGCTGCCTCCGACCTGCATGCTGACCGGCACTTTCTCAAAGCTGTCTCGGAAACAGAGGTTGTGACGGACAGTATTCTTCCAGCCTTCCGGAGCCGTCCGGAAAAAGGGGAAATGTTGTCTGTGGACAGGGAGGAATGGTCAGGAAGGGCCCAGTTCCTGGGGGAGAGGCCCTGTCTTGAGACTCCTGTTCTCCCCCAGGGGCCAGGAGCCCCAGCCCCTCTCTCTCAGGGGGAGAATGGCAAGCCGGCCTCGAAGAACGGCTCTTTGCCGACGGAACACGTAGCAAAACCCGACCTGGTGTGTTGCTTGTCCAAACCCTCATCTTTTAAACCCAGTTTATTGCTCGCATTCCCAGGCTCATTTTCCTCCTTCCCTCTGAGGGCTCAGGACTGAGACTTGCAACGCGAACAGAGCAGAATCAGGCCCATCAGCTCCTATGAGAGGAATCCAGGTCAAGGAAGGACACCACTGGTGGATTAATATTCTGAGACCCGCCCGCTAGAGGGAAAAGGTCAGGGAAGCTCCTCATGCTCAGGTGTACACGACTCTCAAAGCTAAATGTAATTCAACTGGGCTCCCCTGGGGGTGCGGGGGGGGGGGGGTGCCGTGGCTGGCAGGCCAGCCCAAAGGGAAAGCATGCAAGACGCTGTTGGGGAAACCAGACTTTCTACTGGAAAATTCTTGACAGGAAGGATGGGAGAACTTCTGACCCAGGTGAATTTATATTTTAAAGAACTAAGGTATAGGGATGCCTGGGTGGCTCAGTTCGTAAGCAACTGCCTCTGCCCTGGTCATGATCCCAGGATCCTGGGATTGAGCCCCATGTCAGGCTCCCTGCTTCTCCCTTTCCCTCTGCTGTTCCCCCTGCTTGTGTTCCCTCTCCCTCTCAAATAAATAAATAAATAAATAAATAAATAAAATATTTTTTAAAAAGCCAAAAAACCAAGATATAAAACAGTTGGATTTTTTAGATGTGAAAGAGAGTGGACGTGGACATCTTCCTACACACAGGATACGTGGAAACACATCTGGGGATAACCCGAAGCAGTGCCTGGGAACACACTTATCCTTTCAGACCCACATGGTAAGCCAAGGCAGCATCCCAGGACCATGGGCAGATCGGAAAGTATCAGGCCAGGGTCCCTGCCCTCCCCCCTCCCAGGGCCCCCCCCACCCCCGGTGGCACATACCGAGTGAAACTGTAGATCTGTTGCACGTTGAGGCCACAGGGGGAACTGTTTCTTAATGCCAGTGCAATTAGGTGGAAGTAATTGAGGGGGGGCCGGGACCAGAGCCTCCCCTCCTGGCTGTTGGCTTGCCGGAGCCTCCGACTCTGGAGGGGGGCCCTTTTGTGAGGGGGCGGGAGAGCCACAGAGGAGCGGTCATCATGGTCCTCAGCCTCCTCCTCTTCTGTGAGCTAGAGGAGCACAGAGTAGGAACTGGTCCTAACTCCACGGCCTCTGCTCCGGGGGTGGGGGCGGGAGTGCAGTGGCAGGGAGGGGGTGGTCTAGGGCCACCTGTCTGGGCTTCTCCCCAACCCAAGGGAGGATAGCTGATTTCTGAACCCATTAACCCTTGGTTATCCCTAAGCGAACAGACCTCTCTGCTTTATCAACCCGAAGCCGCCCTGCCTACAGCCCCAAGTCCAGCCCATGGGCCCAGGAATTCCTACCTCCCAGGTGCTGGGGGAAGAGGCAAACCGCTTCCGCTTCCGAGGAGGAGACTGCTCGCTGGAAGAAGGCAGCGACTCTGACTCCACAGCTGCGGCCTCTAAGGAGCAGCTGGCGTTGGCAAAATCTTGCTCTTTTCGGGGCCGCTGAGGGGAGGGGAGTGTGCTTGGCAGATGCTCCCACTGACGAGGTTCTGGGACCTCCAGCTTTCCAGGGGGAAAAACGATGTTGGGGTTTACCCACATCCACAGGTTGGGCTCAAGGGCTGGGCCTGTGTGGGGAGAAAGGAGATTGTGCTCCATAGCTCTCTGGCTCTGGGGGCCACCTGAGCAGAACCCGCTCCCCGCTACTCACCATCGTTATCAGGGCTGGCTGTTTTGTCCACGGGTTCTTTTGGTGGCTCAACTATTCGGAGTCTATATCTGGCAACTAACAAAAAGAAAGATAGAAGAGGGTCGACACATCCTAGGATTTCCACTGCGGCCCCAGGATCCTGGGCTTGGAGGTTTCTCTGGGGGATGGTTGTGGGCTCTCCCCAGGGCATGAGGACACCAAATCTGACCTCTCTGACCTTCTCATTCTCCTCACTCCACACACCCTATGCCCTGAGCAAGCTCATGAATGCCTGTGACTTCAGCCTCTCAGTTCAGGGCTTCCAAATCTTTACCTCTAGCCAGACGGCTCTGCTTGCCTGTAAACAGAACTGCCTCTGGGAGGTCATTATCTGAACGACCTGCAGGCACTTCGAACTCAACATTTCTAAAACCAAACTCCATCCTCCTGCTCTTCCTGATTCCTTGTCTCAGCAAGTGGCACTGCCACCTACCCAGTCCTTCAGGCCAGAAATGTGCAAATGTTCTTGACTTCTGGTCTCTTCTTTCCGGTCTAGCCACACCCAGGCAATCCCCAAATCCGGCCAGCACCTGAATGGTGTTTATGTTTATCTGCTGCTCTCTAACTTTAATCCCATTGTAGCTGGAGCATCTTCCTAAAATATCAATCCAGTCTTGTCGCCCTTCAGCTTAAAAACTTTCTGATGGCTTTCCATGAGGGCCAAACTGAAGTTCCTTGAGGTAGTCTGCAAGGCCCATCAGTGTCGTCATTCCTCCCAGGCTCTCTCCTCATCTCCAGCACACCACACTCAAGATCCGAGGCCTTCCCACAAGCTGTTATCTTTGCCAGAAACACTCTTTCCTCTTCCTCCTGCCCTAGTTAATGGCTAGTTACCCATCATGTTTCTGGTTTTTTAAAAGATTTATTTATTTGAGAGAGAGGGAGTGTGAGTGAGTGGGGGAGGGGCAGAGGGGGGAGGAAGAGAATCTCAAGCAGACCCCCTCGGAGCACCAAGCCTGATGTGGGCCTCCTTCCCTCGACCCATGAGATCATGATCTGAGCCAAAATCACGAGTTGGATGCTCCCCCGACTGAACCACCCAGGTGCCCCCATCCTGTTTCTGTTTAAACATCTTTCTAAAGCAGGCCTTCTCTGACCGACTGTCCAAACACTCATAACACACATTTTATCATAATTACTTTGCTTAAGCCTATCTCCAGGTCTGTCTTGTTCACTGCCTGGCACATGGGAGGAGCTCAGCTTAACTGGATGGATGAATACGTGGCAGGCTAGGAGCACATCAAATGTGTATTAGAGCTATGGGCTTGGCACTATGCTGGCTCATCAGGATTAGGGGAAACTATTTCCACCTCCCCCCTCCCCGCCCCAATACCAATGACTGTCGTCATATGGCAGTTGAATCTAGGTTTTTGTCTGGAAAATGAGGATATACTTATTGAAGAGCTCAATAATTAGAAAGGATTCCCATTACATTACTAATAATGTTCAACATAGTATTTGAAAAGAGGAAAAAGTACAGGTGTGGTTTTTTTTTAAGATTTTATTTATTCAGGGGCGCCTGGGTAGCTCAGTGGGTTGAGACCTCTGCCTTCAGCTCAGGTCATGATCCCAGAGTCCTGGGATCGAGCCCCGCATCGGGCTCTCTGCTCAGCGGGGAGCCTGCTTCCCCCTTTCTCTCTGCCTGCCTCTCTGCCTACTTGTGATCTCTGACTTGTGATCTCTGTCTGTGAAATAAATAAATAAAATATTAAAAAAAAGATTTTATTTATTCATTTGCGAGAGTGAGAAAGAGAGTGAGTGGGGCACCTGGGTGGCTCAGTGGGTTGAAGCCTCTGCCTTCAGCTCAGGTCATGATCCCAGGGTCCTCTGTTCAGCAGGGAGCCTGCTTCCCCCTCTCTCTCTGCCTGCCTCTACGCCTACTTGTGATCTCTCTCTCTCTCTGTCAAAGAGATAAATAAAATCTTAAAAAAAAAAAAAGAGAGAGAGTGAGTATAAGCAAGGGGAGCAACAGGCAGGGGGAGGAGCAGGCTCCCTACTGAGCAAGGAGCCCAATCGGAACTCAATCCCAGGACCCTGGGTTCATGACCTAGGCCAAAGGCAGACGCTTAACCAACTGAGCCACCCAGGCATCCTGCAAAGAGGAAAAAGTAGAAAGAGAAAGAAGGAAGAAAACAAAACTACTATTATTTATAGAAAAAAGAATGTTAAGATAGAAACCACCCAAAATCAATATACAAATTATTAGAACCAATAAGGGCCCAGAAAGTTTGCTGGTTATAAGAACAACATACTAATAAACACTGTTCCTCCATAGCAGCATGAAGAAACTGGAAAATATAATAAGTAATAAAAATTACATTGTTTGGTTGCAGTAACAATCAAAATTATAAAGTATCTAGGAGTTAACCCATCAAAGAATGAACTAGACCTTCATGGGAAAAAGATGCAATCACTATTTAAGGACACAAGAGTTCTGAATAAATGAAGACATGAGGGGTGCCTGGGTGGCTCAGTGGGTTAGGCCTCTGCCTTGGCTCGTATCATGATCCCAGAGTCCTGGGATTGAGCCCCGCGTCGGGCTCCTTGCTCATCGGGGAGCTTGCTTTCCCCTTTCCCTCTGCTTGCCTCTCTGCCTACTTGTGATCTCTTATCTCTCTTTCAAATAAATAAATAAAATCTTACAAAAAAATATATATATTTTTTAAAGATTTTATTTACTTATTTGTCAGAGAGAGAGAGAGAGGGAGCGGCAGGCAGAGGCAGAGGGAGAAGCAGGCTCCCTGCCAAGCAAGGAGCCCGATGTGAGACTCGATCCCAGGACTCCGGGATCATGACCCGAGCCGAAGGCAGCTGCTCAACCAACCGAGCCACCCAGGTGTCCCACAAAAAAATTTTTTTAAATAAATGAAGATATGATACAAATTATAAAGATACCAATTAACCTCAAATTAATTCATACACTTTATGCAATATTATGCATATTATATGCAGATATTATAATACCTAAAAGTTAAAATGTTCCACATAGTAAAACCAAGAAAACTAAAAAAAAAATCACTAGACAATAAAATAAGCCAAAAAATAAAATTTCAACTCCTAAAGTTCTTAGCTCTCTACTAGATGGACAACCTTTCACTTATTGATGTGTAGAAGCTAATGAACCTATAAATGGGCAAAAGATATGAATTAGTATTCACAAGGAAGGGATATCTGAATTACTAACAAGATGCTCTCAGCCTTACCAGTAATAAGAATACAATAAGGGGCACCTAGATGGCTCAGTCGGTTGAGTGTCTGCCTTTGGCTCAGGTCATGATCCCAGGGTCCTGGGATCGAGTCCTGTGTTGGGCTCCCACTCAGTGAGGAGCGTGCTTCTCCCTCTGCCTCTGCCTGCCTCTCCCCCTTGCTTGTGCTCTAACAAATAAATGAATAAAATCTTAAAAAAAAGAATGCAATAAAATAATGAGATGAACTTTTCATCAAACTGACAAGAATTATAAAAACAGGGAACACCAAGTGTTGGCAAAGATGCAGGGAAATAGAATCCTTCTTCACGTTGCAGATCTGAACAGCACTGGTGCTACCATTCGAAGGGCTGATCACTACACCAGACAGACCACCCCTGCGTGTGTCTATTCAAGTCAGTTCAGGAATTTATATGCTAATCTTCCTTGTTAGGATCAGTTAGGTGTAGAGATTGACTGACTGATTGATTCAACATACAAACAAACTTAAAAAAAACAATACTTCACTTATCTTTCCAACTATCTTTGGATACCATAAAATCACCAATCCATTGATCCATGGTTTTGGGGTGCTCTTTGGTAGGGCTGGATTTAATCAGGGTTGTGGTTTGGCCAAGCAAGTGCTGCAAAACCAGAGAAGGTCAAAGGAATTGATGGTGTATGCAAGAGAGAGAACATGTTCGACCATGGGATTCCAGGTTGGTTGAAGAGGGGAGATCATCCAGGGATTGAGAACAGTGAAAGGGAGACCAGGTCAGCAAGTTGGTTGGTGATCTCAGTGGGATCAAAGGATAGTGCTGCTTTCTATCTCCCTCCCTGGCACAGATGCTCTCGTGCCTTCTCAGGGACAACATTCCAACTAACCACTCCTCTACTTACTATTATTTGTGTGTGTGTTGGATCATTCTCATCAGCATTCAAGTGTGAGGTTAATTCTCTCATCTTATTGAAAAGACCTTCTTTTGCTCCCATTTTCTGTGCCAGGCCACCGTGCCATGTTTTTGCTTTCCTTTAAGGCAGAATTCCTGAAAAGGACCCCCTAATCTTTCTTTTTTTTTTTTTTTAAGATTTTATTTATTTATTTGTCAGAGAGAGTGACCACAGGCAGACAGAGTGGCAGGCAGAGGCAGAGGGAGAAGCAGGCTCCCTGCTGAGCAAGGAGCCCAATGTGGGACTCGATCCCAGGACTCTGGGATCATGACCTGAGCCGAAGGCAGATGCCTAATGACTGAGCCACCCAGGTGCCCCCCTCCACATTCTTTCTATCTCCACTTCCCCTCCTTCCACCCATGAACCCTTGCCATCAGGCTTTCATCTCTACCATCCTATGCAAACCACCATCATCATGGTCGCTAATGATGTCTGCTGTGCTAAATCCAATTGTCCCTCTACCTCACATCTGACCTCACAGGGGATAGTCCTCTTATCTGAGCACTCCTTCCTTGATGCACTTTTTTCACTTGCTTCCAGGAGACCACAATCTCTTGGTTTTAATTCTCCATGGTCATTTCCTTAATTTTGGCTGGTTATCCCTCTTTTCCCCAGTATCTTTACAATGGAATGTCCCCAGGGTTCACACTTGGTTCTTCTCTCTTCTTCTCACTCCTTAAATGCCACCCACATATGAAAGACTCTCAAAATATACCTCCCTCCAGTACTCCAGACTTATATATCCACCTACTTACTCAACATCTTTATTGGAGATCTAAAAAGTATGCCAAACTCAGCATGTCCCAAACAGAATTCCTGATCTTCCTCCTTAATTCTGTCCTACCAGAAGTTTCCTCTGTCTCAGCATGAGGCCACTCCATCCTTTTACTTAACCAGCCAAAACTTTGGAGGAATCATGTTCTAATCTTTCTTACACTACACATCCGACCCATCAATGAACTCAGATGGTTCTGCCTTCTCTGCCACCACCCTGACCCTCCAGTTTACCACCAGCTCTGGTCTGGATTACAGTAGTAGCCTAGTTCACTGGCTTCTTATCTCCACATTCAACACATCAGTCACAGTGTTATAGATCATGCAGGATCAGTTACATAATTTGCAGGGCTCAGTGCAAAATGAAAATGAAGGGCTCTTTGTTCAAAAATTAAAAATCCACATCGGGCTCTCTGCTCGGCAGGGAGCCTGCTTCCCTCTCTCTCTATCTCTGCTGCCTCTCTTGCTTACTTGTGATCTCTGTCAAATAAATAAAATCTTAAAAAAAAAAGAATAAAAAAATTAAAACTCTTAAGACACTGAAAGTAGAGCATCAAACCAAGTATGAGCCAACTATGTAACTAGACGGGTCATACCCTCAGGAATAATTGTCACTCCTCTGCTCAGAACCTTTCAACCATATCACAACTTATTGAAAGTCAACCCGGGACGCCTGGGTGGCTCAGTTAGTTAAGCGGCTGCCTTCGGCTCAGGTCATGATCCCAGCGTCCTGGGATCGAGTCCCGCATCGGGCTCCTTGCTTGTCGGGGAGCCTGCTTCTCCCTCTGCCTCTGCCTGCCACTCTGTCTGCCTGTGCTGGCGCTCTCTCTCTCTCTCTCTCTAACAAATAAATAAATAAATAAAATCTTAAAAAAAAAAAAAGAAAGTCAACCCTACGGTCCTTAAAGTGGCACATGGGCTCTTCCAGATCTCTGCTCCACACCCTGTGAACTACCCTCCGTATTTGACTTTGATCCAGCTTCACTGGCCTCTTTCCTGTGCCTCAAACACCCCAGGCATATTGCTTCCTTAGGACTTTTGTCCTGACTATTTCTTCTGCCTGAGAAACTTTTCCTCTAAATATCCTCTTGGCTCACTGTCTCACCCTCTTCAACTCTCTGCTCCAATATTATGTTCCCAAGGAAGCCCAACCTGACGACCCTACTTAAAACTGTGGCTGCCACTACCTCAACCCACCATTTCCGAGCCCTCTTACTGTGTCCTTTTCCCCATCTTAGTTGTCACCTTATACCATACTATATATTTTTTATGTGGATTGCCGCCTGCCCCCTTTAGAATGTAAGGTTCATTAGACTTGTCTGTTTCTTCATTATGTATTACCAGTGTCTAGAACATCACCTGGCAAATTGGAGGTGCTCAATAAATATTTCTTACTCAGGGGCGCCTGGGTGGCTCAATGGGTTAAAGCCTCTGCCTTCGGCTCAGGTCATGATCCCAGGACCCTGGGATGGAGCCCTGCATCCATCCAGAGGGATGGCTCTCTGCTCAGCAGGGAGTCCACTTCCCCCCTCTCTCTGCCTGCCTCTCTGCCTGGTTGTGATCTCTAATAAATAAATAAAAAGCTTTAAATATTTCTTACTCAACAAAAATTTTGGAATTCATTAGCATTACTTAAGGAGGCAGAGAATTGGAGACAATATAAGTCTCCATTAGTAAGGAGAACTAAAATGCAAAAGGTAGTATACACAGATGGTAGAATACCACCCAGCCATCAGAAATAAGGAACCACATCTTCATTCAGCAACCAGAATGGCTCTCAAAAACATGCGAGTAGGAAGGGGCGCTTGGGTGGCTCAGTTGGTTAAGCGACGGCCTTCAGCTCAGGTCATAATCCGGGAGTCCCGGTCAAGTCCCACAGCAGGCACCCTGCTCAGCAGGGAGTCTGCTTTTTCCTCTGACCCTCCCACTTCTAGTGCTCTCTCTCACTCATTCTCAAATAAATAAAATCTTAAAAAAAAAAAAAAAGTGCGAATAGGCAAAAAAAAAAGCAACAAGCATTTAGTAAATTAAGGTCATCTCTACACAGAAAATAACGTTAAATAGTTCTCAAAGATACACCTACCTAAAGACATTAAAACAATTAGGGTAAATAGGGGAGTGTGGGAGGTGACGGAAGGTGGGGTGAGGGTGTGGGGGTGCACTGAAGGGGGACAATGGGTTAATCCAAGCAACTTGCCCGAACAGATGTCAATAATGTACCACAAACTAGGAGGTGATACCTCCACTCTCTGCCCCTGAGGGCCCAAGAAAAGTCCTCTTTTTAAAGACCATGACGGTCAACCATTCGTTCAGCAAATATTGAGCGCCTCTAGGTGTCAGCCAATGTATTAAGAGGGGGGCTACAGAACAAAACTGATAACTTTAAAAAAAAAAAACAGAACAACAAGGGAAATGTGTGGTGTGCCAAATGGCGGTAGGCGCCATGGGAAAAGGGCCGCGGTGAGGCCTAGAAGGTTCTGGGACTCAGCGAACAGGAGGTGGGAGGTGGGAGGCGGGAGGCAGGCGAATGGATGCCCGGGTGGGACCCACTGCCCGCAGGGGGTTCTCCGGCAAGGCCCGTCTTGCCCCGGGCGGGGTGGGGTGGGGTGGGGCAGGGAAGGGGCGGGGAGGGGGCGCCGGCTCGGCCAAGGGGCGCGGGCCCGCGAAACCCCAGTCAGCCGGACCCGAGGTGGGGGGCAGAGGGGGCTGGGGGCCGGGGGTGAGTGCCGGGGGCGAGCGCCCCAGCGCCCCGCGAGGACGCCCCCCCGCTGCGCCCCTCCCCCACGACCCAGCGCACTCACGGTTCTGCTCAGCCGGGGGCAGGTGCGCGGTGGTGAAGGCCAGAAAGGACTCGTTGCCCATGTCCCAGTCCAGCAAGCCCGGGACCTGGCCATGGAGGCTGGCCCAGAGGTCGAGGTGTTGGAGTTTCAGGTCCACCTTCAGAGAGAGGAGAGGTCGCCCGGCAGGGGGTGGGATACTGGAGACACTGAGGCTGAGGCCTCGCCCCACTTCCTCAAAGCCGGCTTGGATCCGGTTAGTTGGCGCCCGCTCAGGTGTGGAGAGTCCTCAATT
>ML111598.1:25229-42055 GCA_003697995.1 Taxidea taxus jeffersonii
GACGCCTTTAATCGCCTCTGGCCCGCACCGGCTGCTCTCTGCGACCTCTCTCCTCAACTCCCTACACTTTCGTTTTGGGGCTTGGGGGTCCCGAAGGGAGGGATCCCAGGCCGTCTTCCCGCTCTGCATTTGCACCGAGCTCTTCCTGTGTTTGGTGAGTTTCCCTACCACCACCACTGATGAACCATCCCAGCTTATCCGAGATCTCACCCGTAGTACTTAGTGGAGATAGGATTGGAGGGTGGGGTTTTCTTGGTTTGGGGGGGGCTTAAGATTTTATTTAGGGGCGCCTGGGTGGCTTAGATGGTTAAGGATGTGCCTTTCGCTTGGGTCATGATCCCAGGGTCCTGGAACCACGGTCTCCCTGACCAGCCGGGAGTCTATTTCTCCCTCTACATCTCCGCTCCCCGACCACCCACCCCCACCCCCGTGCTTGCGTGCTCTCTCGAATAAATAAGATCTTTTAAAAAATAAATAAAAAATAAAGATTTTATTTATTTGTCAGAAAGAAAGAGAGCACAAGCAGGGGGAACTGCAGGCAGAGAAAGAAGCAGGTTCCCCGCTGAGCAAGGAGCCCTACGCGGGACCCTCCCAGGAACCTGGAATCATGACCTGAGCTGAAGACCACTGAGCCACCCAGGAGTTCCAGGAGGGTGTTTTGTTTTGTTGGTTTTAAAAAATTTTATTTATTTGAGAGAGAGAGAAAAAGAGTGAGAGAGGGAGAGCACAGGGTGTGGGGACTGGGGCAGAGGGAGAAGCAGACTCCCTGCAGAGCAGGGAGCCCAAGGCAGGACTCCATCCCAGGATCCTGACTGGGATGCCAGATGGGACCCCTGGGATCATGACTTGAGCTGAAGGCAGTGCTTAACTGACTGAACCACCCAGGTGCCCTAAAATTTGGTTTTTAATCATTTCAAATTTACAGAAAAGTCCCAAGAACAGTATAAAAATTCTTGTATTTCTGAATCCTACAATCCACCAATGATACCAAGTATTAACATTTTATCACATTTTAATTTTTCTCTCTGTATGAGACATTTATTGTTATTTTTCTGAACTAAGAGTAATTTGCAGACATAATGCCCTTTGCCCATAAATACTTTATTGGTTATTTCCTAAAAACAGGGATATTGGCATATATAACCAGAAAGCCAGAAATGAGACCATTATCAAAATGAGAAAACTTAACATTGACTCAATACTATATTTAACATACAGATGCTATTCAAATTTCACTAATTGTCCCAATGACATCCTTTATATAAATTTGCTCCCTGGTCTAGGATCCGGTTCAGGCTCACGCAGTGCATTTCATCTTCAAGTCTTTTGTCCTCCTTTCATCCTGAGCAGTTTCTCAGCCTTTTTAATCTTTCATAACATTGACATTTTGGGAAGAGTATAAGGCATTTATTTTGTCGAATGTCCCTTAGTTTAGGTTTGTCTGATGTCTGCTCATAATTAGAATTGTGCATTTGGGGCAAGAATATCGCACGAGAGAGGTTGCCTCCTTCTCAGTAATTCACACCAAGAGGCACATGATGTCAGTGTGTCTCATTATTAGTGATGTTAACTTCAACCACTTGGTTTAGTGGTAGCCACCAGGTTTTTGTTGTTGTTGTTGTTGTTTTTTAAGATTTTATTTATTTATTTGACAGAGAGAGATCACAAGTAGGCAGAGAGGCAGGCAGAGAGAGGAGGAAGCAGGCTCCCTGCTGAGCAGAGAGCCTGATGCGGGACTCGATCCCAGGACCCTGAGATCATGACCTGAGCCGAAGGCAGCGGCTTAACCCACTGAGCCACCAGGTGCCCCAGCCCCCAGGTTTCTTGAGGGTAGTTATCTTCTCTCTCTCGTAATTTGTAAGTAATTTGTGGGGAGATACTTTGATCTAGAATCCTGTTCCTTAGGACGCCTGGCTGGCTCAGTCAGTGGAGCATGTGACTCTTGATCTCAGGGTTGTGAGTTTGAGCCCCACCTTGGGTAGAAGGATTACTTATATAAATAAAACTTTATTTAAAAAAAATAAATAAGGGCACCTGGGTGGCTCAGAGGGCTGGGCGTCTGCCTTCAGCTCAGGTCATGATCCCAGGACCCTGGGATCGAGTCCCATGTTGGGCTCCCTGCTCAGCAGGGAGCCTGCATCTCCCCCTCCTTCTGCTGCTCCTCCTGCTTGTGTTCTCTCGCTCTGTCAGGTAAATAAATGACATCTTTAAAAAAATAAAAAATAAAATCCTGTTCTTGAAAAAAAATAAAAAGAAAAAAAAAGAAAAACCTAGTCCTCACCAAGCTTAGGCCCATTAATTCTAGTATCCATTTATGATTCTTGCCTGAATCAATCATTACTATGATGGGTGTAAATTCATGATTTCTCTAAATCTAATTTCCCATTTATTTAATTGATATTCTATTGTAAGGAATAGGTTTTCTGTATCTCATATATATTTTTTAAGATTTATTTATTTATTTTGAGAAAGAGAAAGAGAGATCACAAGTGGGAGGGGCAGGAGGAGGAGAGAGTATCCCAAGCAGATTCCCTTCTGAGCGAGGAGGTTGATGCAGAGCTTGATTCCAGGACGATGATATCCTGACCTGAGCTGAAACCAAGAGTTGGAGGCTTAATCAACTCCATCACCCAGGTGTCCCTATTTTTAAAAAATATTTTATTTATTTGTTTATTTATTCACTTATTTATTTATTTATTTATTTTTGACAGAGATCACAAGTAGGCAGAAAGGCAGGCAGAGAGAGAGGAGGAAACAGGCTCCCTGCTGAGAAGAGAGCCCGATGCGGGGCTCGATCCCAGGACCCTGGGATCATGACCTGAGCCAAAGGCAGAGGCTTTAACCCACTGAGCCACCCAGGTGCCCCTATTTATTTATTTTTAATATTTTTTTTTAAAGATTTTATTTATTTATCAGAGAGAGAGCGAGCACAGGCAGACAGAGTGGCAGGCAGAGGCAGAGGGAGAAGCAGGCTCCCTGCCGAGCAAGGAGCCCGATGTGGGACTCGATCCCAGGACGCTGGGATCATGACCTGAGCCTAAGGCAGCCGCTTAACCAACTGAGCCACCCAGGTGCCCCTATTTATTTATTTTTAATATTTTATTTATTTGAGAGAGAGAGCATGAGTTGGGAGGAGGGGGTAGAGGGAGAGGTAGAAGCAGACTCCCTGCTGAGCAGGGGGCCAGCTCGTGTAGGGCTCAGTCTCAGGACTCTAAGACCATGACCTGAGCTGAAGGCAGATACTTAATGAACTGAGCCACCCAGGCACCCCTATTTATTTTTTAACTCCAAAAGGTAGAGATTTTATTTTTAAGTAACTTCTACACCCAACATGGGGCTCGAACTTATAACCTTTAGCTCAAGAGTTGTATGCTCCCCCAACTGAGCCAGCCGGGCACCCCCTTATCTCATACTTGTTTGTTTATTGTCTGTATGGACCCAAAGGATTCATAGAGTGGATTATTTGTAATTATTAATTATAACAACTTATTGGGGCACCTGTGTGGCTCAGTGGGTTAAGCCTCTGCCTTCAGCCCAGGTCATGATCTCAGTAGTCCTAGGATCAAGCCCCGCATCAGGTTTTCTGCTCAGTGGGGAGCCTGCTTCCCCCTACCCCGCCTGCTTCTCTGCCTACTTGTGATCTCGATCAAATAAATAAATAAAACCTTTTAAAAAATTTTAACAACTTACTATAATTATTATAAAATTCTATAATTCTAAAATTGTCCCAGATTTGGCCAGTGGTTGAACTAGCCCCCTTTGGTTCCTCTGTGCATCCTGGGTTTCCTATCAGAGCCTATCCACTCTGTACTATGCTGCCTGTGGCTTGTCTAATGGTCCAAAAACTTTGAGAGTACCTAGCATATAGTAGACCCTCAATAAATGTTGTTTTAATTACAGTGAAAACAACAGCTTCCCTTTTAGAAATTTGCTAGGACTCTACCTTTATTATCTCTAATAGTAATTCTAATGCTAATTTCTCTAATTGTAAAAATAATTTATGTTCAGGGACGCCTGGGTGGCTCAGTTGGTTAAGCAGCTGCCTTCGGCTCAGGTCATGATCCCGGCATCCTGGGATCGAGTCCCGCATCGGGCTCCTTGCTCAGCAGGGAGCCTGCTTCTCCCTCTGCCTGCCACTCTGTCTGCCTGAGCTTGTGCGCTCTCTCTCTCTCTAATAAATAAATAAATAAAATCTTAAAAAAAAAATTTATGTTCCGTGTGCCTGGCTGGCTCAGTGGGTAGAGCATGAGACGCTTGATCTCAGGGTTGTGAGTTAGAGCCTCATGTTGGGTGTGGAGATTACTTTAAAAAAATAAAATAAGGGGGAGGCACCTGGGTGGCTCCTCGGTTGGTGAAGCGTCTGCCTTCAGCTCGGGTCCTGGGATCAAGCCCTGCATCGGGCTCCCTGCTTGGCAGGGAGCATGCTTCTCCCTCCTCCTCTGTCTGCTGCTCTCCCTGCTTGTGCTCACTCACTCTTTCTCTCTGACAAATAAATAAATTTAAAAATCTAAAAAAAAAAAAAAAAGATCCCAGGGTCCTGAGATCGAGCCCGGCATCAGGCTCCCTGCTCTGCTAGGAGCCTGCTTCTCCTCCCACTGCCTGCCGCTCCACCTACTTATGCTCTCTCTCTCTCTGTGTCAAATAAATAAATAAAATATTTTTTAAAAGACTGACTAAGGGGCGCCTGGGTGGCTCAGTGGGTTAACCATCTGCCTTTGGCTTAGGTCATGATCTCAGGGTCCTGGGATCGAGCCCCGCGTAGGGCTCTCTGCTCAGCAGGGAGCCTGGTTCCCCCCCCCCCCCCCCGCCCGCCTGCCTCTGCCTACTTGTGATCTCTCTCTCTGTCAAATAAATAAATAAATAATAAAAGACTAAACAAAAAGTTATTGTAATGCATCTACTCTTTAGTAGGCCTTTTCAAATCAGTCTACCATTTAAGACGTTTTATCTGCGTGCTACTCCCCCTGCTTGTGCTCCCCCTCTCTCAAATAAAGTCTTTTGTTTTTAAAGATTTTATTCACTTATTTGACAGAGATAGGCACAGTGAGAGAGGGAACACAAGCAGGGGGAGTGGGGGAGAGAGATGTAGGCTCTCTACAGAGCAGGGAGCCCGATGTGGGACTCGATCCCAGGACCCTGGGGTATGATCTAAGCCAAAGGCAGACATTTAACCAACTGAGCCACCCAGGCATCCCACACTTATCACACTTTTTATTTAACTTATTTACTCGTTCGTATTTTTGAAAATCTGTTTTTTGCATTGAGTTCCATATAAACTCCATGAAGGAGGAACAATGCCTTGCCACATTTTATTCCTAGCCCTTCTAGTAGTGTCTGGTACATAATAAATGCTCAGTTAATGTTTGTGGAATGAATAAATACCGTTGTTCCTCTCTTCCATTGCCTTTGTCTCCCAGGCTCTTAGGTTGCTCTAGAAAGGGGTTGTTAAGACCATTGTTCCAGCATCTTCTATGTTTGTTGTTTTTTATTGTTTTTACAATTTTTGGTGCTTTCCCAGTCCCCACCTTCTCTTCAAGGGACTGTACTTTCATTCATTCATTTGTTCACTTATTCAACAAGTATTTCCTGAGTACCTACTATGCCCCCAGCACTGTGGAGCACAGGTACTGCAGGCCCTTGGGAACAAAATGACTGCTCTTGGGGAACATACAGTCTACTGGGAGAGACAACTGAATAACCACATAAACATAATTATAAATCAGAGTAATGCTATGAAAGACAGGATAGGGGAACCTAGCGAGGGGATGGAGGTCAGAGTCTTCCCTGGAGGTGGGTTACCTATGCAATAGGTGTGGGGTGGGGTTGGGGGCAGTCATAAGAGCAAGTCAGGCATATGGAATAGTCTGTGCAAAGGCCCTGAGGCAAGAAGGAACACAGGATATTGGAGGGAACATGATGAGAATGGAGGAGCTGGTCTTGAAGATCACCTTAGAGATCCTGGTATTTCTTCTAAGATCAATACAAAAGTCACTGATCTTACAAGGGACATGTATTGGAAAGGGGACCACTCCTGCTCTTTTTCCTCAGTTACCAGACTGTACCACTCTTGTCCTCTACCCAGGGTTCTTCCACTTCCGCTTCCTCCTCCTAGGCTCCCTTAGCCTATTCTCCACTTCTCCCACCCCCCAGCATCCTGTCCAGGGTCTCACCAGGTGGCCCTCTCTGTCCCTAGTCAGAGCCTGTATTCCTTTCCCCACCACTTCCCTTTGCTCCGCCAACACCCCGAGACCCTCTGGCCTCCAGCGCCACCCACACAGTGCACCACAAGCCGGCTGGGTTGCCTGCAGCTAAGCGGGGCAAAAACCCACAGCCCAGGTATGTTCTGAGAACCCTTGACTCCTGACTCCGAATCATCCGGCCCCCTTCCTGCCTCCTGAGAGAAGCTGCTCTGGGTTGTGGGGTAGGGAGGATATGGGGAGCACCTGCTGCCTATGGAGGATTCTCTTCCCCCCCAGGTGGAGCCCATAGAAGGGAAACACAGGGCAGATGTGTTGTCAGACTTTATTGAGGGGATTTCTGTCATGATGAAAGGGTGAATTGTTGAGGGGGAGGGGGACATGATTAAAGAGGTGAAGCGGGAGGAGCGTCAGTTCTGATAGGAGTGGGCTGAGGGGATTATAGGGAGTGTGGGGAGGGGAGGCACCAGGGACCTAGGGGGAGGGCAGAGGGAGGAAAAGGCTGCAGTGAGAGGGAGCAGGGAGGAGAGGTGAAGGCCCCTAAGAAGCCATGGTTGAGGACTGGGAGCAGGTAGTCTTTTCAGGAGAGGAGGTGTGCACACAGGCTGGGGAAATGGACAGGGTCCCAGACCTCATGGAGGCCTGCTGCCTGGCGCTGGCCTCCTCACTTCCGGGCGCCCAGGGCCAATGCGATGATGAAGCCCACCACCAGCAGGAACATGGCGACAGACAGCAGCACTGTGATGACCACCATGCCCCCAGTCCGGGCCATTCCCAGCCCAATGGATTCCACCTTCCTTCCTGTCAGAAGAGGCAGGGGAGGACTTGGTGGGCAGGAGGAGCCCCTGTCCCGACCCGAGGCTCTCTGGCTCATCCAGATGTCCTTCATCCATTTATTCAACCAACCAGTCAGCTGAGCCACACATTCATCACGTAAACATTTATAAAGCATCTCCTATGTTGGCCACTGAGGACGCAGAAATTGATTGGACACCATCCCTACCCACATAGAACCTTTAGTTTATGAGATGAGTCGACAGGCAGTTAAAAGGCCAAGGGCTCAGGGCTAGGATACAGGTACGCAAAGAAGCTAAGGGAGCCCAGGGAAGGCCAGCTGGTGGGGATGGGGTGGGAGGGCCAGGGAAGATTTGGGGGGCCCTGATTTACTTACGAGGAAGTGTGGACATTGGGATCTCTCTACTGGACTCAGTGGATGTCCCCTTCGTCACTAGATAGGAAATGCTTTTGTGGTGGGGTTTGGGAGAAAGAGGAGACTCCTCAGTGATTATCTGGGACCTGGGAAAAGAGGGAGGGAGCCCAGGCCTCCCCCTTCCTAGCCGTGCCTTCCTCTAGGCTCTTGATCCCTTCAGCCGTATCCTCACTTTCTTACCCCAAGCTGACCAGATCCCTCCCCACCAGCAAATGTCAGGACCCATCTTCTCTCCCTGCACCCCCTCCCACAGGTGCCCTGAATCTGGGACCTACTAGTATTTGGTTCCTGGCACGAGGTCTGTCACCTGGTACGCACTGAGCCGGGTGACTGTGAAGCCGGCCCCGCTGTCCACCACACTCACCAGCTCTCTGCGCCCACGGCACGGAGGCACCACGAAGCTAGATTTCACCACTGGGCAGCAAGTTGGGGGTGAAGTCAGGGGTGTGTTTCTGGAGGCCCCAAGGAGAAGGGGCAGCCAAATATGGGTGGCCCAGGAGAAGGGTTATAGGAAGGCAGGAGCTGGGGAAGGGGTGGGGGTGTCCTGGGTAGGGTCTCTGGGGACCAGGGGGCCACCTTGGGAGGGGGTAGCAAACCTTGGCTGTCATTGGCTCTCCGGACCATGAGTGTGGCATTGCCCCCTGTGAGGTGACAAGGGGGCAAGGCAACCAGCAGGCTCTCCGTTAGCGCCAGGGACAGCAGACCGGAGATGCTTGAGATGTTGAAATCTGCTGGGGGACCAAGAGGGAGTTCGAGCTGGGGCAACCAGTCCCCTTCCCCACCATCAGATCTGGCCCTGACTCTTGGGGGCCATTTCTAAGGATGCAGACGCCTCCCCTTCCACTCTACCCCACATTGGCAGAACACAGGCCTTTGCTCATCTGACCACCAGGGGGCAGGCTTGGGCTGCAGAAGCTGTGCCATCCACCAAGCGGCCAGACTCTGGATGCCAGTAGGGGGCAGCCACCAACCTTACTGGGATTCTAAGCCTGGGGCCCTTTCCCACACCTCTCTGCCTCCCAGGTTTGGAAGAGGACCAGGAGTGTACCCTGGGCTCAGTGACTGATGCCTGGTCACTGCCATCGCCTGCCCCCCACCCCCAACTGGCCAGACCAGCTCCTCTTCCAGGGCCCTGGAAGGCACAGTGCCTCCTGCGGGGCCCTCAGAGTCCCTCCCCACACCCCACCAGAGGTGGCAGAGACCTGCAGCCCCCAGGGCCAGGACAGTCAGCAGAATCAGGATCAAGGGCAAGGTCCGGATGGGCAGCAGGGATGCCATAGCTGGGCCAGGAGCTAGAACAGGAGCTGACTGGCTGTGGCTTCCGGAGGCAAGTGAGGCCAGGCCCTTGTGGTGGCTGCTTTTTGTCTTGGGGTGGGAGTGGCTGGAGGGGAATCCTGTCCAACCTGCCCTTTGGGCCCTACAGCCTCAGGGCAGTCCCCCCAGACAGGTTTTTCAGGACGGGGAGCCAGCTCTCAGGCCAGAAGTGGGGATGCCCTGGCTGGATCTTGATGGCTTATTCAGCTGTAGAGGGGCTGTGTTCCTAAGGTGGGGGTGGAAATCACCCCGTCCTCTAGAACTCCCACATGTTAGGGCCTGAGCATTCCTGCCTGCATGTGCCTCTGGAAGTGTGACCTGTTGATGATGGCTCCCCAAAGATGGGGGGAGCCTTCCAGAAGGGCGGCAAGTCCTGAGATTGTCCTGGTGTGCAAGAAGAGGAGACGAATGCCGAGGGGCCCCAGATAGGGCCTTGGACGAGCAACGATGGGAGGGAAACTGAGGCTGGTAGTAGGGGATGGGGGCAGCAGAGCCAAGGGTTCCAGTTCACGGAAGCCAGTGAGGCCCAGACACTGCTGCTCGGAGAGAAGCAGAGGGGTGTCGGTGCCAGGGAGTGTGTGGGAGTCAGAGTCCTCTGGAGGGGCCAAGGGATGCTAGGGAAGACTTTCAGAGAGATGGGAGAGGGGGGCACCAGCCCTGTCCCATAGAGATGGGCAGTCAGCCTCAGTCAGCACCATCGTCAAACTGATGGAGAATGGAGGAGAGAGAGACCTGGTAGGAGAAAATAAAAAGACACACAACCCCTCTGACTGCATCCCCCACCCCTGAGCTCAACCAGACAGAAGTGAGAGAGGAGTTGTGGAAAGTGTGGAGAGATGAGAAGAAAGTCCTCGCACTGGGCACAGGGCATGGGCCACCATACTTATCATTCGGGCCACCGTGGGCTGTCTATGTCACTGGATCCCTTTTGTAGGTGTGGAAACAGACTCAGAGGGACTTCGCTAGGAGGGGCCGAGAGCTACATCCCTGAAGGATATCTGGATGCCATGAACCATTCTCTCTTCCCCAGTCCCAGAGAAGGGCCAGGGTCCTGTAAGGAAGTGGGGGGTGGGGGGCTTCAAAGCTGGAGTGCAAGCGTGGGGTGACAGTGAGGCTAGAATTCATGGACCCAAACAGAGGGTAGGAGGCTCTCAGACCAGCACTGGTCCACATTTCTGGGGCTGATTTATCACTAAGGATCTCACTGAGAGGCAGGTTCTGATTCAGTGGGTCTGAGGTGAAGCCTGAAAGTCTACATTTCTAATGAGCTTTCAGGTAACATTGACTGCCTCATCTGAGAGGCCCAGACTTTGAATTATCACATGCTCTGTGCTGTGCCCCTTACACACACACACACACACACACACACACACACGCACACGCCCGCCCATGCAACAGATCCTCTTTGGAGGAGATGAGGGGCAGGTGTGTTTTCCCCAGTCTCTCAGGACAGGCTGCCTTGGGGTGAGGAATTGAATTCTGTTTTTTCTGTGCCTTGGCTTTTGTCCCCTTTCTAATGGGCTCATACCATTATCCTACAAACCGAAAGAGGACCAACCATTTACACATTGAGGAGAACTTTGGAGAGAGGGAACAAAGTAGGTTCTGGCATCCTAGGGGTGAGGGGATCTTCCTGGTGCTCTTAAAATCCCATCACTGACCTGGAAGGACGTGGACCCTGGCGCTGGGGAGGTATCTCTTCCAGTCACAAACCAGGAAGCAGAAAGGGGGGGGCTGGGTTAAGTGCAGGCTGGGTTGTCTTGGGTCCACGCCTCAGTCCACACCCCATCTGAAATTAGGAGCAGGACAGAGTAGGGTAGGGCAGGGCAGAGCTCTGCCCAGATTTTAAAGGGCTAACAGGGCCCTGTGCCTTTAAGTCCTCCCTTTTCCCTCCAGCCCCCCTTCCCTACCCGGGCCCTCCCCAGGTTTCTGGAGGAACTGAGAGTTGCGTCTTCTCCCTGCCCTGCCGAGCTGCTCACTGGCTGCTCTGGAGGCTGTGCTTTGCGGTCTCCATGGAAACCATTAGTTGCTAAGCAACCGGAGCATCATCTGTGCTGAGCTCTCGCATCTAATTATCCCATCACAGCAGCCGAGAAGGGTTTGGGGAGCTGCAAGGAGGGGGAGGCCAAGCTCAGGAGCAAGAGGATAACTCTTTTAGCAAAGCAGATTCATTGACATGCTGAAGTCATTTAAAGCCACAGCACCCTGGGCCTCTAGGGGATGTCCTCGCAGCTTGGAGGAAAGGAACCAGGGCCACAAATGCCTGTGGAGTCTCTCTCTTGGACCCAGGCTTTCTAATCTGTCTCCCCCTTGGACTCTTAATTCTAAACTCACTGAAGTTTCCTCTTCTGCCCCCTTCCTTCCACGTCCCATACCCAAGTCAACAAACATTCATGAAGTACCCAAAGTGTGCTAGGCACCAGGAATACAAAGGCAAAATAAGTTTCTGCCTCCAGGGAGTTCTTGATCTCTCTATTTTGCCTGGACTAAAAGATCAGCTCCTAAAAGTGACCTACTCTTGCTGAATTATAGTACTTTGTATCTGTTCCCAAACTGTGGTAGTTCTATAGCCAGAGGCTTGCAAATCAGAACCCAGGTCCGTCTGGTATTTCAGTGGTTCTTATTCTATAATGCAGCTTTTCTGCCTTGTCAGTTGGTTAGAAACATGTCCACTGGGGCGCCTCGGTGGCTCAGTTGGTTAAGCGTCTGCCTTCGGCTCAGGTCATGATCCTGGGGTCCTGGGATGGAGCTCCCCCTACCCCTGCATTGGACTCCCTGCTAGTGGTGAGCCTGCTTCTTCCTCTCCCTCTACCCCTCCCCCTCACTCGTTTTCTCTCTCTCTCTCTCAAAATAAATAAATACAATCTTTAAAAAAAAAAAAAGAACCATGCCCACTTGACTCCATGGGCCTGTGAGCCTCTAATGGGGACTATTGTCTTCCTGTTGATAAGTGGTACCATGTGACTTTAGGTGAGTCATTTTGAACCTCAGTTTTCGCACCTATAAAATGGGAAGCCTTGTTGCTTTTCAGTCATCTAACGAGATGAGACAGGTGTAAAAATGCTTTAAAATAAAGGTGCAGGGGTGCCTGGGTGGCTCAGTGGGTTAAAGCCTCTGCCTTTGGCTCAGGTCATGATCCCAGGGTCCTGGGATTGAGCCACATGGGGCTCTTTGCTCATCGGGGAGCCTGCTTCCTCCTCTCTCTCTGCCTGCCTCTCTGCCTACTTGTGATCTCTCTGTCAAATAAATAAATAAAATCTTAAAAATAAAATAAAATAAAGGTGCAGAAGGAATGCTGGAGATCACTGTCACAATTGGCAGGAGCGGACTGGGGGAATCCTGGGGACTTGGACCAAGAAGCAAGATGCAGTGTCACCGAATGTTGGTCTCATGGGAAATGGCAGAGCCTCTATCCTTGAGATCTGAGGAAAAGGCTGAAAGAAAAAAAATTGTGTCATGCCGGGTTGGAAGAGACCCAGATGCTCCTTTATTTTTTCTAATGTTCCCTATGATGCAACCACTTACCCCAGATCTTCCAGCTTTGTGACCTTAGCTATGTTACCTACTTAGGTACTCTGAGCTGCAGTTTCCTCTTCTGTAGAAAGGGTATAAAATCTGTCTCACTGAGATATTATGACCATCACTCAAGCTAATTTATTTAAGAGTACATAGCATGATATCTGGTTCAATAAATATTAATTTAAGTAATTCATCTTATCCTCTCCTTTAACCCTTACTGCAGATGAAAACTAGAGGCTCAGAGGCAATAAATGAGATTCCTGAGGTCCCAGAGCTAGTAGCTAGTGAGGTGGGATAGAAATTAGAATTTGGGGGCACCTAGCTGTCTCAGTAGAGCATACAACTCTTGATCTCAGGGTCATGAGTTTAAGCCCCATATTGTGTGTGGAGCCTTCTTTAAATAAATACAGTAATTAACTTAAAAAAAATCAGAAATCAGGGGCTCAGTTGGTTAAGTGTCTGCCTTTGGCTCAGGTCATGACCTCAGGGTCATGGGCTCAAGCCCTGCATTGCTGCTCCCTGCTCAGCAGGAAGTCTGCTTCTCCCTCTCTGTCTTCCCCACCCCTTGTTCTCTGTCTGTCTCTCAAATACAAAAATACAATCTTAAAAAAAAAAAAAGAGGAACCCAGACACCAGAATTTGGATTTCCAATTGTGTCATTGATACATAGGGCAATGGTTGGGCAGGAAAGGTAGGCTGAGGAGGAAAGTGACAAGATATGGGCCAGCTGTACCTTGTACACCAAGCAAGCCCCCGGGGCCCCAGGCACACAGGAACTGCCTGCCTACTCATGTTTCCATTCAGGAGACATTTGTTGAACAAGTCCTCTCTGGTGGGCGCCATGATAGATGAGATACGGAGAGGATAAGAAGCCACTCCCGCTTTCAAGTCGCTAAGTTTTGGAGAATAAACCAGTTGAAATAAGCAGAAGGGGATATTCCAAAAGGGGAACAGCATATGAAAAAGCTCAGAGAAGTGAATTATCCTGACACCTTCAGGGAACTGTGAACAAATATATCTTGGCTAGAAAAAGGGATGCAAAGATGAGCAGGACAAGACCTCCAGCCACCAGCTGGGTCACTGGCGGTTTTGTATCCTATGCTAAGGAGTTTGATTTTTACCCTGAAGAAAACAGAGAACCTTTAAAGAGTTTTAATTGTGGAGAGAACATTTTGGGAACAGTGTGGGAAGGGATTGGCAGCGGTAATGGATCAGCATGTTGGGTCAGGGTTAGTCTGTGTGGCCAGCAGAATCCAGCAGAAGCAATGATCACTTCTGAGGCTAGATCAGAGAAGGAATGCACCCTCCTCATTGCTCTCTCCTGGATAACTCACTCTGGAGGACATGGGAGCACTGCTATAAGGAGGTCCATGTGGCAAAGGATTGAGGCCTCCTGCCCACATCCAGCATGGAACTGAGGTCTCCAGACAATAGCTATGAGAATGAGCAAGACTGGAAGCAGACCTCCAGCCCCAGTCGAGCCTCTAGATGACTGTGGCCCAGGCTGACATCTTTTGCTGCAACTTCACAACATACTCAGAATAATATTTGTTTTTACAAGCTGCCGGTAGACAACCCACACAGATATCTTGGGAAATTTGATGAAAATGACATTTTCATAGTTGGGTGTATGAGTCTGGGGCACAGAACAGAGTGGGGGTGGTAAAGAGAGGGAAAGTGGACAGTGGTTAAAATTGTGATGTTGGGGGGCACCTGGGTGGCTCAGTGGTTTAAGACTCTGCCTTCGGCTCAGGTCATGATCTCAGGGTCCTGGGATCAAGCTCCACATCAGGCTCTCTGCACAGAGGGGAGCCTGCTTCCCCCTCTCTCTGCCTGCCTCTCTGCCTACTTGTGATCTCTGTCTATCAAATAAATAAATAAATAAAAATCTTTTAAAAAAAATTGTGGTGTGGGAAACTATCTTTGGAGAGATAAGTTGAAGGGAAGGAGAAGGCAGAAGAGGATAGGATACTAGGACACACAGCATCTGAAGGAGAGAGGGACAGAGGGGAGCTGATGGAGGAGGAAAACCAAAAGAGAGCAGGACACGGGGGCTTGATCCCATAATCCTAAGACCCTGAGATCATGATCTGGGCATGATCAGAAACTGAGTGGGGATGCTTAACTGATAGGGCCACCCAGATGCCCCACCTGTTGTGTTTTTAAAGGTAAAGATGCAGAAGGGGTGTGACTGATGTAGAGACTTCTGGAGGAGGGAAAAAATGGTGTTCGGATCAGAGGTGGAGGCATTAGCCTTTAGCCATAGGAATGACTCTCTCTCTCTCTCTCTCTCTCTCAACAGAGAGAAAAGATTGGGCAACAACGCAGAGAAATTGTGGGGGAGAGAGTGGGGGGAAAAAGACAGGGGGAAGGAAGAAGCAAATTAAGGGAGTTCCTTCCTGATGACCTCCACTCTCTCTGGGAAGTAGAAAACTCAATTGGGAGAAGGGTTTGGGGTCTGAGGAAGGGTGAGAGTTTGAGTAGCTGTTTATGGGGAGAGGAGGACATGGCTACCAAGGGCCTTGAAGAAGGCTGTCTGATGGTTGCAGCCCAGCTGAGCTTGGGGACCGCTCATTTTTGGGGGCGCTGGCTGCATTAGTCAGGGTTCTCTGGAGAAACAGAGCAGACAGGATGTGTATATAGAGAGAAAGATTTATTTTAAGGAATTGGCTCATGTGATTGTGGAGGCTTGGCAAATCCACAATCTGAAGGGGAGGCAGGCAGGCTGGAGACCCAGGAAAGAGCTGCAGTTGGAGTCCAAAGGTGGTCTGCTGGCTAAATTCCTTCTTTCTAGGGGAGGGGAGGGGGGAGGTCAGTCTTTGTTCTATTAGGGCCTTCAACTGATTGGATGAGGCTCACCACACCATGGGGTAATCTGCCTTACCCAAAGTTCACTGATAGAAATGTTCACCTCATCTAAAAACCATCTTCAAAAAGCCATCCAGAATGATGTTTGACAAAATATTCAAGCATCCTGGCCCAGTCAAGCTGACAGATAATACTAACCATCACACTGACCTTGACATTTTGAGAGCTTTTCAAATTACACAACAGCTTGAGTGCAGAGATGATACAACTGTCAGGGTGGACTGACTCAGAGTTCAGGTTTCCAAGGCATAGGAGGTACAGGGTGCTAGGAAGAGTAAAAGGCTGGAGACTAAGATACAGGCTAGTTATGAGAAGGGGCAAAGGATGGGACCAGAAGGAACGCTGAAGAGTGAGGTCAAGGTCGAATAAAGATGTGACAAGAGAGGAACAGGGGACTGTGGCCTGGGATGGGACAGAGAGTGGCAGCCATCCAGGTGGCCGCTGGGGAAAGAAAGCCAAGGTCCTCACCACAGCTGGACGGAGCATAAATGTGTAAGGCCAACGGGATCCGTAGACCCCAGTGTCTCTAGGAGCCAGGCAGAGAACAAAAGCAGTGAAACAAGGTAAGTGAAATTGGGGCCAACTGGAGAGAGTACAGCAGCAGGAGCTCTGGTTCAAGGGGAAGTGTTGCCTTGAGGAAAGGGGGTGGTGGGGCTAAGGAACCTGTGCCTCCTCTTTTTTTTTTTTTTTTCAAGAGAGGCCAGACATCTGAATTTGTATGTAACATGGTCTTATTTTCAAATTCTAAACAAACATATATTATAAAATGCACTTTGTGAGCCAAATGATAAACGTCTTTGAGGCCAGCTTCACCCCTGGGGGGCCCCAGATCGTGTCATCCGGAACCCAGTGTTGGAACAGGCGTCATTGGGGACACCTGGGTGGCTCAGTTGGTTGAGCATCTGCCTTCAGCTCAGGTCATGATCCTGGAGTCCTGTGATCAAGCCCCACCTTGGGTTCCCTGCTCAGTGGGGAGTCTGCTTCCCTCTCTGCTCCCTGCTCATGCTCTCTCTCTCTCAAATAAATCTTAAAAATCTTAAAAAAAAAAAAAAAGAAGAAGAAGAAGAACAGGAGTCAGTGTTTTGCTAGTGAGCAAGGAGGAAGACTGAGGTTGAAGGGCTAGAGGCTGGAGGGCTGTTAAGTACCCGGGAGTTCAGTGTCACGCTTAGCCAGAGCCCCAGCAAGGAGGGCTTGTGATGGAAGGGGAGGGAGAGAAGGAACAGACAACAGGCACAGAGAAGGTCCCACCCCACAAAGGCCTGGCCTTTCAGGTTTTCCAGAGACATTAAGGAGCCTCTGACAGGTTTGAAGCAGGGAAGTGGCAAAATGCAGGTTGGTTGGAGAAGGATTGTTATAGGAGAAGGTGGAGGCTTGATCGTAGGGTAATTAAGCCTTAGGCCTGAAGAAGAGCTAATCCATCCAAGAAATAATGGTGGCCGAATTAACATGAATTAATTTATTCAATAAATGTTTATTAAATGCCTTTGCACCAGTCATTGCGCTACGTACTGAGCTTTCAGAGGTGAACAAGATTGCTCTCCTGGAAATTATGGTATAATGGGAAATACCAGAGTCTGCTCTACTACACTGCGGCAGGAGTTTAGTAGAAAAAGTAATGCTAACAGTTATTTACCGAGTGCATATCACATGTCAGGCACTGCACTAAGTCTTTATTTTCTTGCTTAATCCTCATGGCAACCTCTGGAAGGTGGGGGGGG
>RCUC01167926.1:0-60141 GCA_003697995.1 Taxidea taxus jeffersonii
CCCTTGCTCCTGCTGCCCCGGGCCAGGCAGGGTCCCTGCTGACTCCTAGTGCAGGACTGGACCTGACTCCATGGGGACAAAGAACCGGGGGCTCTGGGCTCCATGTCCAGTCCCAGGTGAGGCTGAGGGCACCACCCGGAAAAGGTTTGCATGGCAGCCTCCTGGCCGAACAGGGAGTGTCCCCAGCCTCCCATGCAGGCAACCCCCTGCGCTCCACCTGCTGAGCAGGCTGGGAACCTGGGTGCATCTCTGAGAGCCCTTGGGGCTCAGAAGAAAGAGGAGACTAGAGGCTGAGCGAGAGGGGTCCTGCAGGGAACCACGGGGAAAGATCCCACTCAGTGAGGCCGGCCAGATGCCCTGCGATGTTTTACTCAGGGGGTTGGTGCGCTTGGATGCTGCCCTGTCCACTGCATGAGGTCTACATCCCACCAGCCCTCACCTTCCCTTCCAAAATGCCTGACCTGATTAAGAGCCTCTGAGAGACATTCCCACAGCCTCTTGCTTGGACAAGCATGTTCTGAATGTCAAGTAATCCATCTTTGACATACGCCCTTGGATTGAGATTTTAAAGAACCTGGACAGTTATGGACACACGGTAATTAGTCTGAGAAGCTGGCTTCTGCCTGAGTCACCATGCACGTCGCCCCTCCCCCGCATCACCGAGAGCAGGAAGGTGGACTCTCCACTCGTGCTCACCTGGCCCTCACCCTTCCCCAGGGACGGCTCTCTGCACACTGGTTTCTGGAAGGATCTTGAGGATGTCGACACTGAAGAAGGAGACCAAGGCTATGGCCCTGGAGATTCCAAGCTGTGCGTTCAGAACGCAGAGAATTTGGGTCTTTTGGGGACTCTGAGCGAAGGGCAATGAATCCTGTGGTGCCCCAGACACCATGGAGGAGGGATGGCTTTGAGCCTGCAGGAGTGGTAGCTCAGAGGGGTCTCCCAAACTGATTATAAGATCGGACAACAGCACACGGAAGAGTCTGTGTAACGGCTCAAAACCCAGCGTTTGATTTCAGACCACAGAATGGCCAGCTAAAGGAGGCAACTGTTTTTTCTTACCCAACAGGAAGCACTTGTTTCCAGGGCTGGTTTTGTGACTCGGTGATCTCAGAGCTCTGGATGGGTCTCTCTGGGATGGTCTAGGGCTTTCCTCGTGGTGCCACAGCTCCAGCCATCTAGTCCTCAAGCAGCATCATGCAGAGAACTAAGGGAGAGGATCTCTGCCACACATTTCACTCTCTCTCTTCTGGGGATGACAGTAACTCTGGGGAACCCCCAGGAGGCTTCACCTCCCCATCCCCCACCACCAGAAGGGGAGGTACTTCTGAGTCCCAGCTCCAAAAGAAGCTGCAGTGTTGTGCATCTGGCATTTTCAGCCTCTGTGTAACGGGGGAGAAGGACTTGGAAGTGAGGAGAAGGGCTGGGAAAAACTGGGTGGGCCACCATGACTGCACACCCTGGTGAGCCCCGGTGTCAGCAGGCAGGACTTGTTGATGGCCCCCTGCAGCCCAGCACCTTGCCGGGCACACAGGAGGGATGCAGGGAGGGCACTCCAATAGTACAGCCCTGTACTATTGACGGGAGACCAGACCCCTCGGACCACTTCCTTGCAAGGACCCCATCAGCCTGAGATGCCCCCCGGGACTTCTTGGCCCCCAAGAGTTCCAGGCCTTGCTTCTTCCCCTTCACATGTAACATCACCCCCTCACGCCTGGGGTACTTGTGCTCGTGACCTCTGACAATCATAAGGTGGGGAAATTTACTGTATGAGTTGCTTTTGGAGTTTCTAAATAGATTACAATTTCTCAATTCAAAAGTAAGGGAACTCATTAATTGAAAAATTACAGACTCAAGTCTGGGGAAAGGAAACTCTGACTGGGGAAATGCATCCCTAGATAGTGTCCCTGGCTGTGTCCAGGTGCACCTGTCTAGACGGAGCCCCAGAACCTGTCGCCACATCTCTGCTGGGTGATCAGTTGGACAAATGGGTTCCTTTAATTCAGGAAGAAACCGTGGAAGTGACATTTGTCACCAGCGAAGCCTGGTCCCTCGGTCAATCTGTGTCTGTCTGGCCACATGCTCTGTGCCCTCCTGTTTGCCTGGCTGCTGTCTGATCACACCCGTCACCCGAGGGACTGCTGACCGCTCATTGCAGGAGCCCATCCTTCCGCCTCGGGTTGAGGGTGGATATAGCTGTGGCCGGCGGGAGGCTCCCGACCCTGGGAGAAGGGTAGAACCGGGCCCCAGTCCAGCCCAGCAGGGTGACCTCCCCATGGCCATCCACGGCCCTCGCTCTGGGGAACCAACATGGACAACAGGGATGGGACAGAAGCTCGTGTCCCTGAGCTGATCGGCCATTTCCCCCAGAAAGGCAAGAGGCACCTGCTTTCTGGCTGGAAAAACTACTTGCAGCCGGAGTGATGTGAACACAGTGGCCTGGGGTCTGGGGCGTGACCAGGCTCATATTTCTCAAAACAGCAGGGACCCCTGCCAGATGTCCCTTCAATTTCCACCCCCCCTTACCTGTTGGCACTATGTATTGTGTATCATACACATATGTACTACTGTGTACATGTTGTGTATTCAAGTCGGGGGTGTGGGCTACAGTGTCAAATTTTGCCTTAGATTTTAGAAAGACCCCAAGCACAGACAATGGCCACCAATTTGTCCTCAGCGTTGAAGGGTCCTTGATAGCAGGTGCTGAATTTTTTTTTAACCTAGCACATCAATCGCTTGTTCCCACTTTCTACCAATTCTGAGAAACAAGTAACCAAAGAAAGAGGTGGTTCCGTATCTTTAAGGGACCCCACGGCCACTGGAGACCTCGGTCCACGTCAGCTCTGGACCCTAGAACAGATCGAGCAGTGTTGGCATGAGTGTGAGCCGCCTTGTGGGGCTCTTCCATCTGTGTCTGACCCTGGCATTTCGACAGGATTCTCATCAAAAAGTGATCGGGCGGGGCACCTGGGTGGCTCAGTGGGTTAAAGCCGCTGCCTTCGGCTCGGGTCATGATCCCAGGGTCGTGGGATCGAGCCCCGCATCGGGCTCTCTGCTCTTCGGACAGCCTGCTTCCTCCTCTCTCTCTCTCTGCCTACTTGTGATCTCTGTCTGTCAAGTAAATAAATAAAATCTTAAAAAAAAAAAAAGTGATCAGGCACCTACATTGTCCAGGAACCCTTTGAAAATTGTCATTGTCATCAACCCTTTGAAAATAATTTTTTATTTGTTCCCTAAGGAAGAGGTCTTCCTTCTCTTACTGTTCAACAGGCATCCGTGGAATGAGCTTGACTGATCCTGTCTCCCCGCAGTTGCAAGATAGACTATAATCAAAGGTCCGGCCAATCAGTAAAAAATGCAGGATTGGGTGATCAGGATGGTATTAAGAAGAAACGCCCATGTCTGCGCCATCCCCGCAGACATACAACAGCCAGCATCTGCTTCTGTTGTAAGAACCGAGGACACATCTCCCCTCCCCTCCACACGAGAGCCCACAGACGCACCTCAAGACATCTGGACTCATTTGCCGGAACTTTTCTTAGGAATTGCTTCATCTGTTTCAATTTCTGATTTTGCACCGAGGGGAGCGATACAAGGTATCAACTCTTGGGCTAAAAAATTTCCCAAAGGGACATTTCTTTTTGTGCATGCAGATGCAGAACAGCCTCCTGAGCCTGTCGCTGGACCACAGGGAAAGGGCTGCCCCCAGGCTGCCCACTCCCTCCACACACCCCCCAACAGGAACGTGTTCCCCTATTTCCATAACTAAAAAAACAGTTTGGTGATGTGCGCACGGAGGGTGGACACGTCCTCAGGCGGCTTTGCCAGGAGTGATGGAAACAACACTCTGAGGTTTCCGTTTGTTTTATTTTCTCTTTACCTGCCGAGACAGTCCTCCGTTCATTGCCTCGGAGAGTGTGGGGCAGAGAGGAACCCGGGGTGACTAATTCTTGCTGGATCCTGTGGGAGGCTCTGAGCCTTGCCATGGAGCATGTGCGCGCAACTCTCCTGCCTTAATGAACTCTCCAGATCCGCACAACAACCTGAAGATTACATACTATTATTATGTGGGGGTAAATGAGACCCCTTCAGGTGGGACAGACATGGCCTATAAACCGAGAGCTTTCTCTACCAAGGGTGTCGGTGGCTGTCCTTCACATTTGCTAGAGACTCAAAGGCAGGCCAGCGAGTGGGATGCTTTGTTGTGCAGGAAAGGGAGACTCTGGGGTGATCAAATCGGAGGGGACGCTGCTGCTGGGCGAAGCGGGGCGTCCTCTGTATCCTGAAAGTGCCCCCCAGAATGTAGGGATGAAAAAAAGAGAGGCTGATCCTCATGGCCCTGGTCCTGATGGCCCCAGGCTGATGGCTGCACTGGCTGGGTTCGGGGTCCCGGGCTGGTCATTGCAGGGAGGACGGGTCAGAGCTCTGTAGGCATCTGCGGTCTCACTGTTGTCTGTTTTGAAGTTCTGTCTCTCACTTGTCATCCCCATGGTGGGGGGGGGGGTACAGATAGAACAGAGGCAGGGGAATACAGGTGTCCCTGTTTGTGAAGCTAGGAGCTGCCCAACTAGCTAGGATGGGAACCCAGGTGGTTCTGCAC
Organism: Taxidea taxus jeffersonii; assembly: GCA_003697995.1. NCBI lineage: Eukaryota > Metazoa > Chordata > Mammalia > Carnivora > Mustelidae > Taxidea > Taxidea taxus. The sequence goes on from RCUC01167926.1 coordinate 4,601, forward strand.
TAAAACCCTAGCTCCTCGCCGCTGCACTGCCCTTAACTTTATTGTGGGGCGAGGGCAATGGGTTGGCTCCAACTGTGCTCGTCCATCAGTGGGCAGCCTACTCCCGGCAGAGAGCTTTGGCTAGGGACCTGGAAGCATCCAGGCCAGACTAGGTTCTTCGCATTCGGAGGGCATCAGAGCTCTGTCTGTGTGTTTGCTAAATAAGCAGCTTCCCTCCTGGCTAAGCCCAGATTTACATACCTAAAAATTTAACAATGCACATACAGAAGCATTGGATCGCTCACAAAAGTGGCCTTCAGGCTTTCGTCAAGCTCAGCCACATTTGTATAATGCTGCCTTCAGTGAAGGAGCGGGGCCTTGCTTTGGCTGTGCGTTTTAAAGTTTGTTGACATCAAAGGAGTTTTAAAGGCAATTCTTCATACTCTCTTGCTCTCCGCATTTATTTGCCTCAGTCAGATCTTCCCACTGCATCAGTAAACATGGAAACCTTCCGACAAGGCCACTTAATTACCAGCTGCACGGACTGGAAATTCTCCCTTATCAGCACGGAGGCTGCTTTCTTTGTGCGGTGGGGAGGGTCCCTGAAAAGGCTCCTGCCGGGGCGTTCAGCACCATTGAGAACCCACGCTCAGTGTGCACAATGATTTCCGCCCGGCCGAAGGTTTGCTTGTCATCGTGGCTGGATTATCTCAGCGTTAAACCGCTGTCGCCACGGCCTGCCCGCCCTCCAGAGAGACTGTGCTGGAAACTCAGGCAATAAACAAGCGAGCGACTATGTGAGTGTTAGGGAAGTGGGCACGCGGGGCTTCTGGCCACAGCTCCATCCCGAGGCACCTGCTGGCTCATCCTGCCTGCCCGCGGCAGCTGGAGCTCACAACCCAGGACCCCTGGGGAAAACAGCACCTTGTGACCCGCCAAGCCCCTGGAAGGGCACTTGGGACTTTGAGCATCTGAGGTCACTGCGAGTGGTTGATTTCTCTAAATTGGGGCTGGGAGGTCTGGAGGGGTTGGGGGAGAGAGACCCCCAAAACTCAGGCCCTCTGGGGCTCTGCCCTAGGAAAGGAATTTAGAAGCGACATCTGAAGGTTCAAGAGCAAAACAAAGAAAACATCCCGTCCCTAGGTTGCCAGTGACAAACTGTTTTTCAGTGGTTTGGCAGCAAGCATGGACTCTTCCGTTAAAACCAAGAAGGAAACTGCGGGCATCGTCCCTTCCAATCCTTCTCCCTTTTGGCCACTGTCTTGTGTTTTGTGTGTTGGTTCCTCCTCCTCGGGGCTGATGCATGTGGCCCCCCGCCCACCATGTCCCCACAAGTGTGTCACAAACAAGACGGAGCAGTGAGAAGAAGAAAAACATAGACTTTCCTGTGGCCGGGTTTTCCCCCAAAGCTGCCTGGCAGAATTTGCGTTCCGTCCCCTTAGGTCCCGTGACCACCTTAGCCGTGAAGGAACCCTTGGTCTGCCAAGGGAGGGAGTCTGAGCACCGCGATGCGTTCAGACCTCCCGTGGGGTCGCTATGCAGGGAGCAGGAAGGAGGGAGGCTACAGCTGACCCAGCCGGCCTATGCTGGCCATCCCTTTGTCCCTCCCTTTGTCCAGGTTCCCCCACCCTGGTGTGGACCCCACCCTCTGTCCCACGTGCATATCTGCAGGGGCAGGAAAGCCTTCTGCTTCTGATCGTATCTCCTCTAGCTCTGGACACCTCCTCCCCAAATGCTGCGTAGATGACTCTGAAAGGGCTCCCATGTTTACTGAATTATTATTATTTTTAATGAGCCACCCTTTGGTGGACCCATGGGTTTTTAGACAGATGCCCCCTCTCTCCTTGGCTGACTCCTCCATCAGGGAGTGCTATTTGGTGATGTTGGGGGGGGAGGGTTGGAGGGACCCCGAGTCCCCTCCCCACCTGCTGGGACCACACAGAGCTTGTCCAGCACAGGAGCCCGGGAGGAGTGATGATGGCTGGTTCATCTTTGCTAAGGGCTCCCACGGTGCGTGCCTCTTTGCCGAATCCCTTTCCGCCAGCAGCTCCTGGCGTGCCGTAGCCGTTGCTGCCGGCGGGGTAAATACAAACAAAATAGTAACGAACTCTCCCCTGATGCCAGAAGGGAAAGGGCAATACCCCCTTTCTGTATTTCCTTCAGAAAGCTTGGATTTGTCAATCCTTTCCCTGTCTTCCGGAGACTTGCATAAATCCTTTTCAAAGATTTGGAAGCAAATCTTCTCAACAAGTCTCTTGCTGGGTTTTCCTCCGGAGAATGTCCTTCTAGGAGTCATCCCTTGGGAATGTGAATGTCAGGGAGGTTGATTGTGGCCTCTCCATCTCCCCCTGTCGGTGGGAGACTTCACGGGCGGCGGGGGGGGGGGGGGGGGACTTCCTGCAAAAATCCTGGTGGCTGTACATTTCCTTCAGATAAAGACAGTTACCATATATGTAATGTCTCATATCTGCCTGACTCCCTAAGAGGGAGAGATTTCCTGCCTTTATGTCCCTTTAGTGGATTGTCAGTGACGCGCCTCCCAGTCGGGCTTGAAGACCTGCACCTGCTTCAGGGAAGGAGGAGCTGGGGACCTGGGACAGGGACGTGCACTCTCCATCATGGGGTCCCTGCTCCATCTGCCAAGTGTAGCTCACACTCCTCGTGGACCCTTCCTCCACCTCAAAATGAGCAGTTGCTCACCTCTCTGCCTTTCTCCCGCAGGCACGCTTCCCCGGTAGCCCATCTCTCGGCTCTCTGCTCCATTTGAGGACACCGGTGGACCCAGCTGGGGGAAGCCAGGATGATCTCCGTACGCTAAAGTCAGCTCTTCAGCAACCTTAATCCCTCTTGGGGAACCCTAAGTCCCACCCTCCATGTAACCAAACCGATTCAAAGGTTTCACCCCATCTGGTCTGGACCATCCCACCGTGTCCTGCGACAGCCAAGAGCTCAACCGCAACTCGTAATAGTTCACAATGACCTTCCAGACACAGTCCTGAAAGGTGGACCTGCCGATGAACCCAGCACAGAGCTCTGAGAGCGGGGACTGCGTCTCATTTCTGTCATTGTTCGGAGGATGCTGCCGAAGTTTGAATCTCGAATCCTGCAAAGGGAAGGAGCGAGAGACTTGCCTGATTAGATAAAACCAACATGCTTCTTGTTCTGCGGGAGACAATGGCAGGAGATAAACAAAGCGCGATGCCAATCATGGCTTATTTCCCCAAAGCAGGACTTTGTTTTTAGCTCTAGTCAAAAATAGATTCCCATTTACAAGTACTTTACTGTCAATAAAAATCCATTTTCAGCACGCATTTGCCTCTGTCCCAATTCAACACGTGGTTTCTAAGGAGAAAAGAATGTTCTGCTTAAAAATAGCAGCTCCTTTGGTCTGTTCTTCTCTTTTCTTCCCTCTGCCCTGCCGCATTTTCTGTTCACAGACATGTTCCGTCCTTGTGCCTTCTCTTTGAGCAAAGCTCATTGGTGGGGGTGAGGAGGGGGCTTCGTCCGTGGTACCGACAAGTTCCCGGCTCTGCAGAAGCCACGCGACGTGCCAAATGTTCTGGGTGCTTTAGATGCCAATCAAAGCAAGGAAGCCCAACAGGACAGTGATGTAGGGCGCTCTTGGGGTGTCCAAGCAGGACAAACCCACCAGAACCTTCCAGTGCCAAGAACAGAAGCAAGGAAGGGGGCTGAGAGGCAAAGTAGGAAACGTGTGCGCACACACACACGCACGTTTATTCTGCACGAGGACGCCACGTTCTGAAAGTCTCATACATTCCCAGATCAGTCCAAGGGCAAGGTTGGAGCCTGATCTCCTTCCCAGGTGATGGGAGACAAGTCCGGTCCCTTCCTCCTCCAGGACTTGGGAGGCTTTCTTGAAGTTCCCGCACAGGGTGTCTTCCCACTTGTCATTAGTAATGGTTTCAGAATGAGTCTATATTATCTCCGAATTTCAAGGAATATATATAAGACAGGATGTATTTTTGCAGACAGAATTGCAAGAAACAGCATCACATCTTTTGGGGAAGAGGCACCATGCAAAGGCAATAGGTATTATCTGGGACTTGGGAGAGAACAACCCCAGAGACGGGGAGTTTCATAGAGGTTGATGGGAGCCCTCAATGTTGAAGGATTCTTGGGCTCTTCGTGAAGGCTATAGTAGGGAAGGAGAGTCAGACAGCAGGAAAGAGACCAGTGGTACAGTGTCCCTAAGGGAAACTCAACATTTAGAAGAAATTTCAGTCCATCAACACCAGAAAGCTGGAGCAGCAGAAGAAAGGGGTGGAGAAGGCGGTTGGGACAAGATCATGGTCAGCTTGGAGATGAAGAATCTGGAGATTTCATTTTTTTATAAAGATTTTGTTTATTTATTCTTTGACAGAGAGACAGAGATCACAAGCAGGCAGAGAGGCAGGCAGAGAGAGGGAGGAAGCAGGCTCCCCGCGGAGCAGAGAGCCCGAGGCAGGGCTCGATCCCAGGACCCTGAGATCATGACCTGAGCCGAAGGCAGAGGCTTAACCCACTGAGCCACCCAGGCGCCCCTGGGGATTTCATTTTTGAGCCCACAGGTTACAGTATCTCTAATTCACCCAGAATGTAAATGTCTTGCGTGCTTGGTAAGCTTTGCTCCTGAGTTGTGTTTATAAGTTGTGTGCCATTCTCAACCAGCTACCCCTGTTTAAGGGGAGTCCCCTTCTCAGTGTGGTAATTAGGCATCTAAAGAAGCCAGCAGGGCCCGTGGTGACCCCCCCTGCCGACTCTTCAGTCCTGACTCTTTGCTCCGACGCTTCTACAAATATTCGGAGCAGCACCCCTCCTCATGATGCGCCACAGCTCCTGTGACAGCTGAGCGAATCCGCAGAGACGCAGAACCCGCGTAGAACAGATAGGGTAAATACAAGGCTTTTTTATTATTAACAGGAAACCCTTTATTATTTCACTCAACAAATGTTTATTAAACATTCACCATATTTCCAAGCCCAAGAAAAGGCAATTTATTCAGAGGCTAACTTGTCCCAGGTTTTGCCTCCCATAGGCATCTGGAGAGATGGTTTACGGAAGAAGAAGTCAAATCCCCTCCTTGAGGTCTTCTGAGCTTAGGCACTTAGCCTGAGAATCCAGACCTTCTCTCCATGAAATAAATACTTTCACTGTGGAGTGCTAGGATGATTAATTGGCTCTCTCTCTCTCTTTTTTCAGTTCATAGTTGGGGATGAAGCAATGATGAGATTTACTTTGGAGAGAGCAATCATCCATGGTATAGCACGCTGCCACCAGGTGGCGATCAATGCCTTCATCACAGAGCTTGAAGATCAGCCCTCCTCGGTATGAGTTCCATTCTTATTAGGAATATCAAAACTATTAGGAATATTTTATTAATCTATTGTAACCGGCAGGGGTGCCTTGTGGAGGTTTTCCATGTCACGGATGTTCTTAAACGTATTATTCCTTTTAATCTTCACAACTGCCTGGAACAGCCCCCTTATCTCCATTTTGCAAGCGAGGGAAGGGAGGTTGAGGTTGATTGAGTTGCCCGAGGCCACATGAATCTTAAGTAGCAGAGCCAAGGTCTGAAGCAACTCAACCCAATCAGATCTCTCATTCCGTATATTTGGACTTTTTGGAGTGTTCCTAAATTCTAAATTTTAATTAGCATAATCCCTTATTTAAGTAACTGAACTTAATGCCCTGAAGCTGTATGTTCAAGATTGCCTAGAGAAAAAACTTTGCAGAGAAGAGATAATATGTTTTAGGGGTTGAATCCTGTCCCTCCCCACCCCCACCCCCTCTGCCCCAGAAGAAGGTGTTGAAGTCCTAATCCTCATTGCCTCTGAAAGTGACCTGATTTGGGAAGAGAGTGACTATAGATGGTCAAGTTGAGATGAAGTCATTAGGGTAGGCCCTATCCAGGATGACTGGTGTCCTTGTAAGAAGGGAAGTTGGGGTGCAGGGACAGGTGCATCCCCAGAAGGGGCCTGTGAGAAGATCGGATTCAGCCATCACTAGCAAGGGAATTCCTAGAAGCCAGCAGGGCTTCCCCGGCCTCGGGGAAGCCTTGAGGCTATACTTCTGGGTTTTCACACAGGAGAGAGAACAGGTGTCTGTTTTTCAGACCATCTTTGTCACTGCTGTCCTAGGAAACTCACCCAGCACCTTCTCCTTCCTCTTCTCTTCTGTTTTCTGTTACGGCTTCAATGAGAGACTCACTCATGTCTGGGCTTCAGTGGTCCTTCTGACCCCCTGGGTCTACCGGGTCAGTTCACACCTTGAGCCGTCCTGTAAATATGGGCGCACGGACCTGGGAGGAGTGAGCTATGGCGGCTTCAGTCCCACCAGGCTCCTGGCTGGCCAAGGGGGAACTGTTCCTCCCTGGGGTTGGGGATCTCTGGACACTGGGCTTCTGTGGCTGGAAAGGTGGTCAGGGGTGAGGAGAAGGGAAACCTGGTTCCCTAGCACCTTTTCCCATATCCCACCCAACTTCTCCACAAATGCAGGCAGAGCCAGAGTAAAGGAGCTAAAGATGCTGAGAACCCGGGTGCCCTCTGGGGATTGATGCTGTTCAAGACAGAAAGAGGGCAACTCCCTTTTTGTTCTTGGAGGAGAAAGAACTTCTCTCCTTCTAGTCAGTATCCAAGGCATGACCGTTGGATATTAATTGATATTTAAGTATGAAGTCCCCACTTCAGATGTTCTAGCAAACTTCTCGATCCACCTGTATTAGCTTCCTGGGATCACCACAAACTGGGGGGTTGAAAGCAACAGAACTGTGCTTTCTCCTGATTCTGGAGGCCCAGAGTCCCGAAGCAAGATGCTGGTAGGCCACGTTCTCTCTGATGGATCTGGAGAAGAATCTTTCTTTTCCAGCCTCTCGTGGTCCTATTGTTCCCTGGTTGGTGGCCGCATCCCTCCAGCCTCTGCTTCCATCATCCCATGCCCATACTCCCTCTAGGTCTGCACCTGTGCATCCTCTCCCTTCCTTACAAGGACCCCAGCACTGGATCTAGACCCCCACAGAAACCAGTATGACCTCGAGTTCATTCATTGCATCAGCAAAGACCCTGTTTCCCAGCAAGCTCCCATTCTGACAGCCCCAGAGGCATGAATGTGGGGGGATCCCTGCTCCACTCAGCATACTGATGACATAATGCAGAGTCACAGCCCTGGACCCAGCAAGAGGCTCTTGTAGGGTCTCTGGCACAACACCCTTGAACTTGAAAGTATTAAAGAAGCTCCCATGAAATACCTTTGGTTTAATTTAAATTTCCTGGCTATTATCCACATATTTATCTAGACCCCTCCTGGTCTATTTCTAATTTTAGTGGCATCAATTAAAAACAATGAGTTCCATATAATTGCTATACCCAGGAGAGAGTCGTTTGTCGCTTTTATCTTTACTCTCTGCTAAAGGCACTAAAACATTCCCTTAATAGATTATCCAAAGAATTTTTCTTCTTTAGCTTCCTCCTTTCCCTGCCCTCCCTTCCCTCCCTCCTTCCTTCCTTCTTTCCTTCCAACAGGCTTTCCTTCTTTCTCCTTTGCTTTGTTTAAGCCACGGGGAGGCAGGTAACTTGGCAGAGCCAGATGGAATTTCTGTCTTTACAGCCTTCCTATTCCTGTTTTCTGTTCCCCTTGGGTCGTATAAACAAATAATTTCTTTCAAGTTGATATTTTGCCTTTTTGGAAGGAAAGATGAAACATATTTTTCTACTTGTCAAAAATATCATTCTAAATGTCTAGGAAGCTAGAGAATAAATATCACTTGGGATGAATAACTAATCACGTCTGAAAAGAGAGCCTAGTGTACTCTTCCGAATCAGTTCTGAATCCTAAATGGTTATTGCCATGATATGTGAAACACACACACCCCCTCCCTTTGGTTTTTGGCAAATGTAAAATCACGTATTCTTTTTCTTGGTCCCTTTGACCTAAACACACCAGTTGCTGAAAGGCTAGCTATTTGTGAGAGATTTTATTCAAGAACACAGCCTTTTCTCCCAAGCTCTATATCCAGTTAAGGATGCTGTTCTTTCAAAGCCTATTGGGGGGATATTTTAATTTGAATGATTTCATCTAAGACCCCAGTTGTCTCTCCGCAAAATAGATAGAGATCTGCCAGATGCTTATTCTATGCCACATAGTATGTCAGGTAGGAGATAAGGGCTCAGAGGTGAATAGGAGCCAACCCACACCTGCACATTACGCTAATATTATATTGCCATGCATTACATCACAGAGACACAGGGACATAGTGATCACAGTGTGTGAAACAGGATAAAATATGCTCATGGTGTGTATTAGAAATGCAAAGGAGGGGCCCATCTTCAGCTGGGTGGAGCTGTGCTCAGACACATTCAGGTGAAGGGAGAGTGATAGGCTTGGCATGGGTGGGAATTCCAAGGAGCAGGGGAGTAGAATGAGCAACAGAGAGCATCTTCATCTGTTGGTTCTCACTATAGACTATGTTTTGAGGACAGAAAATTCAACCCAGAAATGGACTGCAATAAGGTATACCTGTTAGACTACTATCAGTTCCTGGTTTGAGGCAGCACTACAGTTATGGCAGACGAAACCACTGGGAGTGTCGGGGAAGAAAAAATTTCCTCTATCCTTCAAGTTTCTTCTGCCTAGTCTGAGGATTAAATTGACAGGAGATGGATTAAGAGGAAAAATCAAATTTAAATACATACCTACAGGAATCCCACGTACATGAGAGGTTCCAAAAACAGTCAAGCAAAATGAGGTACACGTGTCATCCTAAACTAAGGAGAAGACAGTACAGGCCTGGGTTTTCAAAGGAAAACAATTTGCAGGAAGATAAGACAGATTACATGCTGGTAAATAAATGTTTGCTTGCTGTTCAGAGATAATGAGATAGAGAGGAATTTTAACATGATTTGCTAAGTTCCTCCCTGGTTCATATTCTACACCAAATATACTGGCACTAGCTCTTTTTCTGGAGTAGGTTCTCTCTCTCTCAATTCTTTTAGGCAGTGAGAGGGAAAGGTCAACCTTTCTTCCTGAGTCTTTGGGGCCTTCATTGTTTTCAGCTCTAAATAATCTACATGCCAAAGTGTCCCATCTTGGGTCCACTTATTCTCAAACCCTGCAGTGCTCAAGATGATCACAACCAGGCCAGTGGAAGCTGTGTCCTCAGATCTTTGGACATCCTTCCCATCAAGAGGTGGCACTTACGTTGAAGAATAACAAATACAGTTTATAAAGGGGGACATTGCCTAAGAACGTCTTGGTCCCCGTGGAGGTAGGCATGGGTGGAAGAAGCTTCAAGCACACATGTCTTTGGGATTGTCTCTGACATTTAAGGAGAGGTGAAGCATGGAGGAATGTGGGAAGCAGCAGAATCCAAGGGGAAAGCAACTCAATATTGGAGAGTATTAGCTCTGCCAGGCAGGAAGAATAAGGCAAGAATTCAGGACAGTTTAGAAGAATAAATACATCAGTTGAATTCAATCAGCTTCATGAATCAACCTGGAGGGAGTGCTCAGACTCATGTGGAATAACAGAAGACCTCCGTTTGGGAGGAGGGCAGACTTGGAGATCCTCACTCTCATGGATATTCTAGACAAACCCTGGACAAGGTCATCTGGGTGGTCAGAGCAATCAGCCAGGTGTTTTAGGGGCTCCACACCTACTGTGCCAGCCAAAATATTTGTCAACAAGCAATTTTGGCCAACTGGGGGGAAAATCCTAATTATTATGAGATGATAAAACTCCATTTGTTTGGAACTATAACCTCAATTTGCAGGAGAGGGTAAAATCCGGAAAGGGTAATAATTAAAAATAGTGATGATAAAGGAAATTGGGCCTGTTTACGAATACTTTTGTGTTCAGTGTAAATATTAATGAGAATTATTTTGTATGCAAAGTGCTTACGATATTTAAGATAATTTGTCACATTACATAAGAGGTTAGTCTTGTGATTCCAACTAAAATGAGGAGTTTGGAAATTAATTTTAGAATCGCAATTTTAAGTTGAAAAGTATAAGATAATTTACCTAAGCACGGACAAGATTGGGCTGTCTAAGAGAACTTGAGCTTTCTCTGTAAGTTTATTTATTAGATTTACTGGGGCTGTTTAAGTATTTAAGAGAGCTTTCCATATTAATGAGGCATATACATTGCTTAAAAAGAAGCCAAATACCTTAAATTTATGAACATATTTTGAAATATTTAAAGGAATTTAATTTACTAACTTATTAAAACTTCGTCTTAAAATGTTATAAGACACTAGAGATTTATAAATAGGATATTGAAAATTTCCAGTTGAACTTCAAGTCTTTTGCAAAAATACAGTTTTTGCAGTGTTTACTTTAATAAGTAGAATATTAAAAAGAATAAAAATGAAACAAGTAGCTATGCATAGTCTTCCCTCTGCATGGAGGAAACCTTTATAGCATCAGAAATGCAGTGTCCTGAACCATTAACAGAAGACCAGGTATGCAGGTCTCTCTGTGTTGTTTGGGTGGGGACAGGTTTTGTGGGCCAGGACTCATTAGTTGAAACTGGCAGAAGAAATGAATTCAAGGAGCTGATAGAGTCTGGGGGGCTCTTCAGAATAGAGTCCTGAGTATAAAAATGGGATTACAACATGATGTGGGGTGAACAATACCCAAATAATCATCACTGCATTCTCTAGAAAGAGAATTCCTACACTGGAAGGTATTCCTGAAAAACCCATCAGAAAGGGGCCTCAGGTCGGGAGGAGATGATGGGGTTAGGGATTATAATATGGGAAAGCATTGCAAGATAGAGAGCTGGGGTGGTCCCCCCGGTCGAGGAGGATGTGAAGGTGTGCCCTTCATAGACCCCTTGACAACTGACTTAAAAAAACAAAACAAGAAGGTTAAACAAATGAACAAATTCAAATTTTGATTTGAGCGATTTCATCTAAGACCCCTGTTGTCTCTCTGCAAAATAGAGATCTGCCAGATGCTTATTCTGTGCCACATAGTATGTCAGGTAGGAGATAGGAGATAGAGGCTTCCCAGGATGTAGGATTCCAATCTGATTCGATCGATCCGGGACCTGATACAGCTATCCTGTTGAAAATGGCCAAATTGGGGCGCCTGGGTGGTTCAGTGGATTAAAGTCTCTGCCTTCGGCTCAGGTCATGATCTCAGGGTCCTGGGATTGAGCCCCGCATAGGGCTCTGTGCTCAGTGGGGAGCCTGCTTCCCCCCCCCGCCCCCGCCTGCCTCTCTGCCTACTTGTGATCTCTGTCAAATAAATAAATAAAAATCTTTATAAAACAGCAAAAAGAAAATGGCCAAATAGTTATTGTGAAAATCCCCAGAATCATCCAGTTCAAAAGGAGATTGGTCACATTTCTGGGTGGTTGTGATTCTAAATGGAACTGTTTCCTGGGCCCATGCTTTTTATGGGCATTTGACGAACACGGGGCCGTGGCGGTAATTACCAGAAAAGATACAGGATTTCTTCATTTTCTGATCTGTCTATAGATTAGATTTAATTTTCCGTTTAAAAAATGTGATTGCTTTCTCCCCCAAACGGAAGTCTGAAGTTGAATGAAAGACAGTGGCTATCCCCTCATTAATTTTAGCAATTAATCCTCTGATCCTCAGTTCCCTGTTTGTTCAAGCCATTAAGGAATGTGAGTGTTGGATAAGACCACTGTCCTACAGGGTCGCCTTCCATTTTGAGATGCTGACAGTTCTAACTTCTCTTCAGGGTGAGCCTCCATGTGGCAGATCTTGTCTCCAAAGTGAGAGAGGGCCAAGCTCGTCTGAGGAGACAACTCTGCCCGTGAAAGGGACCTGCCTTCATGGAAGACATTCACTGGGGGTCCATGGATTCACCAACCCCCCTCGCCCTTCCTTAGTCCAGCAGTAACACAGTATCTACAGCTTCCTGTGCCTTTAGCCCCTATTTCCATGTGATAAGATCTCTTGATCTCATTCCAAGATCACACCAAGGCTCAGGGTCCCTCCCCCATCTGTGGGTGCCAGAATAGCACGACTGTAAATTGCTTTGGGAGCCACTTTCCACCATTTGCGACACCAGTCAAAACCCGAGCCATCAATAATGACAGCGGCTTGACACTGAGCCTTTGTGGAGCATGGATTTGCTGTTCCTTCTCTAATCACAAGGAAGTCCCTCCTGATAGGAACGAAGGGCAGCATGGGAGTTGCTAACACAGGGAGGGAGGGATGGAGGGAGAGGCCTCTGCTGCTTCCTTCTTCCACCTGGCTGGGGACAGAGTTGCAGGAGGCTGGGGCTCCCGAGCACAGCGTGTGAACTTCCCAGGGCCCTCTGTCCTCCCTGGGTCCCTCCGGCCCCTTCTGTCCCAATGCCTTTGCTATCATCTGGAGAATGAGCTACAGACAGCAAGGACCCCAGGAGAGTGCCGGGGACAGGGGGGTCACCTGGAGAACTTGACCTGCACCTAAGTCAGCTGGCTAGAAGTCATGCCCACATGATGGGGAAAATTCACAGCCCTTAGACCCCTCTGTCCCAGGGAGCAAAACATTCCTGACTCTAATAGTCCAACCCCCGCTGCTATAATTCAGATGTTGAAGTCAGCTTTTTATCGAAAGAAGCGCTTCTTCATGAAATCGCTCCATTTTGAGTAGATTTTTCATTTTGTGTGCACACGCATGTGCATACATGGGCTTGCTTTTTTATTGTGATTATTGAAAGAGTCCCTTTTATCGCAAAGACAAGTTTAGACCCAAACCCCAAATGAGTTCCTGCGCTGGTCTGGTTTCTGTGAATTTGTCGTAAAGCCCTCAGAATGGGGAGGGAGAGGGATCTCCAAACAGATCGTGATCCCCTGATATCACTTCTTCACGTGACACACCTGTGTGCGGAAGCCGTACTCCCCGTCCCCGTCACACCTTCCCGCCGTGAGACCTGGTCCTTTGACACCAGTGGTTGGTAAAGGGGCTTTTCATGACAAAGAACCCCCCCCAAGTCACTTCCACCTTCACAAGTATTCCCTCCGCCCTTCATGGGACTTTTAACCAAGACAGAACACGTGCAGGGGGAGGACACACCAAGTGGCGAGGCGTGGTGGCAGGCCCCTCACCTCCAGGATGCTGGGCTGCCACTGACTGGGTCTTCTTCAGGCTGCCCTGCCTTCATATCCAGCCTGGAACAGTGGGCAGCCAGTGTACCCCTGTGGGGGAGGCACCAGGCTGGATGTAATCAGTCTTGTTGAGCTTCTGAGCCTCGGGACAGTGATGCCCGGGGCAGGTTCTCCCTCCACAGTCCCTGGGCTGGATGTGGCTTTCTCCAGCATGGACATTCAATGCTAAGGTCACACCTGGGATGGCGCCCTTGCTAATGCATACGTGCCTGTGTAAATATCACACGTATAATATCGCTACCATCCTTTATATTAGTGTGAAATATAATAATATAAATATTACATATATACCACGACTGTCTTACATATTAGTGTTAAGTATAATTTATTATATATCACTGTACAATATATATATTGCTACTAATGTACAGAGAGGAGTTATTATAATTCCTATAATGGTACACATATCAGTCTTTCCCTATAATTTTATATTATATAATTGTATAATAATGCTGCCTCATGGCATCATTTACCAGGCAAAATAACAATCACATGGTACCTGGACTATAGTTCCTAAATAGTGTAAAGTTGTGAGCAGTCCCTGTAATTCCATTTTCAGAGCAAAAGTTACTGCAGTGAGTCAACTAAGTATTTCTCCTTGAAATAAGGAAAGTCTCCCCCAATAACTTTGGGAACAAATACTGGGTTTGTTAACAGGGTCAAAGGAAGGGGAAACCGAGCCTAAAGTGATACCCAGCGGCGGTAGTGTGGGCCTCCACCAGAATTCTCCAATGAGGGGAGCCAGAAGGAAACACGGTTCCAAAGGGACGGATGCCGGCACTGTGGGGGCAGCAAGACCCAGGAACAGCTCAGGAATTGGGAACTAACGACATGGCTGAGGCTGGCTGGGGGCTACCAGGGTCAAGGGCAGGAGAGTCCCTGTGCTTTGAAGAAGAGGGTGGTAAGAGGCAGGCCACGTGGAGGGGAGCCATCACCTCTGCCACGAGCCACGGCCAGTTGAGGAGACATCCCAGTCACACCCCAGCCCCTCTCTGGGGGAAAGGCTCGAAGCTGGAAGCTGCCCTCTGTGAGCAGGGAGGTTCCTGGAGGCGGAGAGAGGTGGTCAGGACGCGTCCATTCCAGGCTGCGAGGCTTCCCGAGTGTGGTCCAGAAGATTAAAATAACTGGAAAGATTAAAATAAATGGACAGCCTCCATCATGGGGTTCACATCACACCCGAGCATGACCTGCATCTCCCTCCATCCCCTGGGTTGGGCCGGACTCAGTGATAACCAGTCCCTTCCGGACGCTGGCCGCCCTGGGCTAAGACAGACCACGGCCCCACAGGGACGAAGCCACACTTTCTGTGTGAGGCCTCTTCTTATGGCACAGGGTGGCATGTTTCCTTTCAGAAGAAGGGGACCATTTACATAAAACCCATCTGGGCTTGAGTCATGAAAGGACCAGGGATGCGTCAAAGCATTCCAGAGAATTCTATTGCAGAAGCAGAGGCTTTAGTAGTCTACGACTCTCTACTGATTTCTTTGTCCGCCTACCTCGCTCGTCAGGCTGTAACTATGACTTTGCCTTGCCCTACGGACAGCGTAGCTGGGAGATGTGTGGCTGAGAGGGTTCGGGTGCCTAGACTGATCAAATGCAAGATGAAGTGCCTTTTCATTCCTCAGTATTCCTCAAATATTTATTGGGACATATGAATTGAGTGCTAGTGCTTTTGCTCTACCAAGATTTTTGTTTTTAAATTTTTTTAAAAAAGATTTTATTTATTGGACAGAGACACAGATCACAAGTAGGCAGAGAGGCAGGCAGAGAGAGAGAGGAGGAAGCAGGCTCCCTGCTGAGCAGAGAGCCCGATGCGGGGCTCGATCCCAGGACCCTGAGATCATGACCTGAGCCGAAGGCAGAGGCTTAACCCACTGAGCCAACCAGGCGCCCCTCTACCAAGATTTAAAAAAATAGATAAATAAACCTGTATGCAGGTATTCGGATTATAAATGCCCAAAACAACACCTTCACTCATTGTGAACTGATAAAGAATTCAACAACAGACTCTCCAGATTTTACTATAAATTATCCTGATGTAAAGGCCATAAATTTGTAAAAAACTGTAAAATGTATATCCTTCATTAACAATTCTATGTAGCTGGCTGATAGATTATTAAGACTTTATTTCTTCAGAGCGGTTTCAGGTTTGCGGCAACGATGGGGAGAAGCTACGGAGATTTCCCGTGTTCCCCGGAGCCCCACAAGTGCACAGCCTCAGCACTGTCAACGTCCCCCCATCCCCCAGGGGATGTCTGTCACAACGGTGACCCCACTCTGACACATCGTCATCACCCGGAGCCCGTAGTTCACATTCGGTGTTGGACGTTCTTGGTGTCGGACATCCTGTGGGTTTGCACAAATGTATAATGACAATGACGTGTGTCCCCCCATCATGGTCATTATGGCGTCACGGAGTAGTTTGACTGCCCTGAAGATCCTGTGTTCCATTACTCATCCCTCCCCTTCCCTGCCCCCGGCAACCACTAACCTTTTTACAAAAGTCTCCTTCGTTGTGCCTTTTCCAGAATGTCCTAGAGCTGGAATCATACAGGGTGTAACCCGCTCTGAATGGCTTCCTTCAGTTTAAGGTTGAGGTAGTTCAAGAAGGTCAGGCATGGACAGGAATACCCAGCTGCCGCCCTGTTGTGCCACCCAGCATACAAGGTCCATAGTCTAACATTACACATGGCTATGCCCATGAATGTACCCGGTGTTGCATATGTCAGCAAACAGAAGCATGTGTTATTTCCAGACGGTGGGGGTTTTGCGCCATCAGAGCTGGGTTCGGAGTCCCAGCTCAACCACGAAAGGCCACCAAGAATTCACTTGGATCCCGCGAGGCTCCGTGTCCTCGTGTCTCGTGCCATCGGGAGCACACGTGCACGGATTTGCTGTGAGGTGAGGGGATGCTGGTCTCAAGCTTAGAGCCATGTCTAGCCACAGCCGAAGCTTAATGTGGGGTCCCATCAGCCACGATGACAATTGCAGGTCAACCCCCTGGAAAAAGCCTTTCTAGTGGCCTTTAGCACAGAGGATGTTTATTAAACTTGCCCTTGGGACTCTCCGCTAGGGAGGGACAGGAAGGAGGACTCGGCCAAGTAAGCCTTGACTGACCCATTGGCAAGGCGTGGAATGAGATGGCCCAGAAGAGCACCTCCGGTGAGGCAGATGGCCGGGCATTTGCACGGAGCAGGCATGACTGTGGGAAAGGGAGCTCTCAGCAGCAGCGGCCGCCTTGGAGGAAGGTGCTGGCAGCCCAAGACCCTTAGTGGACAGGGCTCCGAGTGTCAGGGCAGGACCGGGTGGCCCAGGGAAGTTCCAGTCCCATGGAGGAGGAAGGTGAGGACGATGGTAAGGGGGCTGAAACAGACACAGCGTGGCCCCTTTGTGAGGATGGTGGGTCAGGAGGAAATCAATTTCCTCCCACTCCGAAGATGACCTGGCTGTCGCTTTTAAGCTCTGCGCTCCTCCCCTCACCTGCCAGCTTGGGGGATGTAGCTGGGATCTCTTTTAAGATGTATTTTCCACCATGCTCAGCCTGGACCACGTGGAGGACCCCTAGAGAGACCAGCGCCAGCAATCTGCACTATTTCCTTGAGTGAAACCAGTCCCTGGCTGTGTAATGAGCTCCGGGGGTTACAGGGGACACGGCAATCGGCTTCTAGTTTGCAACCCGTGGGAGAGAGAGCCTTGGAAGAGCCGTGTTGAAGTTCATCAACTAGTTTTTCTTGTCTTGTCTTTGCATCGTTCAACCTCCATCACTTGCAAGGGTGGTTGTTAATCACGAGGGAAGCCAATTGGGCATTGACAGAAATATTGCTTCCTGTCCCTAAAAGGTCCATGCTCGATGGCCAAGTAAAGACCCTGGTGCTCTCCCGGGTTGAGAGTTTCCCTTCCCCCAAATCCAGGTCTCCCTGGACCCTCCGAATGTGACCTCATTGGGAAATGGGGTCTTCTCTGCTCTGCTTACTTGAGATGAGCTACTGTGGTCTGAATAAGATGGGAGGACACTCAGGAGAAGGCCCGGTGGAAACAGGCAGAAGTGGGAATGGCATGGACCCGAGCCACAGAGCATCAAGGATGGTTGGCCACAGCCCAGCAGGAAGAGGAGCAGAGAGCAGATTCTCCCAGAGCGCTCCGAGGGAGGCATGGGCGACACCCTCACTTGGAGTTCCAACCTCCAGAACTGGGAGAGGACAATGTTTCAAGCCCCCACCCCCACCCCACATTGTGGTACCGGGTTACCACAGCCCCAGGGAAGGAAGGCAGTGCCCAGAGAGATCAAATGCCCTCCCGAGGTCCAAGGCTACAGACATCTTAGAAAATACCATAGCAACGACCACTCAACGTTTGGTGAATGGTGCTGCCGATGGCAAGGATCGGCGGGCGTGTGGAGAACAAAATGGGTCATCTGCAGAAGGAAAAAGGAACTTTGGGCCAAGAACCTACTCAACCCTGCAAGTCTATACCCATGTGATAAAGACCACTATGGACTTAAAGCTTTAGAGGAGTGAATTACAATGTGGAAAGAGTAATATCACGTGGACTAGAATTTCCTGCGTGCTGTTCTCGAGTTCTTGACATGGCCTTGCTCAGATAATTTCCCTTCACCCAGTGAGGTAGGTATGATCATCATCTGTGTCTTCCCAGCGAGGATGTCCAAGTGCAGAACTTAAGGTTCAACCTCAGATCTTCCAGCTGGGATGAGCCAAAGGCTGCATTTGAGGTGGGAATCCTGATCCCAGCTCCCCCACAACACAGGATTCCACACAAGAAGACCTTCCTGAGCATCTGGAAACCCACACCAGCTTGTCGCCCATTGTCTTTGGGTGGGATTGGCTCAGAGCAGATGGGCAAGGCAGGTGCATGGTGCTCAGACCCTCGCCCACCCCACCGGTGTGTGGTCCGGTGGGGTCCCAATATCGCCCAAGGGTCACTTAACTTCCCAGACTGATAGGGACATAGGTTCACTGTCAACATGACATTTCCCTCTCTAGGAGACTCAGGCTTGGTCAAATGACATTTCAGTTTGGCCACCAAAAGAAGAAATGATTTTCCATTTTCCATGAATGCTTTTCAATTCAAATTCGATAAAATGCTTGGCCTCTTGAGGAAGTCAACCCAACATTGTCCTGCATGAATACATCATCATGATGACCAGGGTCCAGCGACAAGAGCAGTCCATGCTAACAACTTGGCCAAGACTAAAGCCACAGGGAAGCAAGAAAGCTCCAGGCTCCGGGCTGGGCTCAAATTGATGGAGAAAATGCATAATGTTCAGTTTGCAAAGATTGGTGCTAAAACATCGTAACAGACTTGTGCACTGTACGGCTTATGCCCTTGAGTCTCCATGTACCCCCAAACATGATTTTCACTGCATCTGTACCCACTTCCTGGAGTGCTCCCAGGGAAAGAGCTTGAGCTGACTAATCTGGAATAACAAGTCTTCTCAAGCATGTTCTTGACCAAAGCTCTCCCACAACAAGACGTGAGCATCCAGGAACACAAACAATTTCCCAGGATTGGCTCTTGTCCGAGGCTCTTTCCAGCCCATTTCTCAGGGCTCTTGGGACCCTCATACCTTCACCACTGATTCCTTCATATGTGTTAAAACAGATTCCCTCATACGTGTTTGGGCCTCTTGGAAGCAGTGACGGGGTGTTTCAGGCACTGGCTCCTGGTCGTGGCAGAGGGGGGTTAAGGATGGTCTCCATCCTCATTGATACAAAAAAATGGACACGTACATCCCTGTCTCTGCCGTCTAGGATTTATTCCCGTTCCTGTCTCTTGTACTGTATTCTGTCCGTCATTTCGCTCAGGGCAGCCTTTTCTTCCGGACCCACCGAGCCAGGTTGCTCAATAGAAGCCGCCCTACCCAGACCCATGGGATGGAAATGTGCAAATGTTTGTAGCATGCTTACAACAGGATCTGGTACGAGGGTGGGAACAGGTGTCTCCCGCTCCTCTTCCCCTAGCCCTCACGGCTTATAATTTAGTGGCAAATAAGCCGAAAGCACAGGTCCCCCAGCACCTGTGCCCTCTCTCCTGGGGCACATTCCTTACTCCTCCTATCATGCTCACGGGGCATCCTGTAAGGAGGTCCCTGACATCCCCATTTTTCAGATGATCAAAGTAGAAATGTCATGTACTTAGGTGGCTTCCCAGGGCTGCATTTCAGGTGGGAGGAAGGGTGAGCTGTGCGCACACTCTTTAAGTACTGGCACCTGCTTTTCCCCCCTTAGCTAGCATTTTCTGAGTCACATTTTATTAAAGTTGCATCTTCCCTTTGAAATCAAGAGAATTGTAATAAACACACTTTGGTCTCAATAAACATGAACATTGCCTCCCAATACCAAACATCTGAGGCTTCTTCTTCTTCTTTTTTTTTTTTTCAAAATCTAAATGTTAATGTCCCTGCAAACGTGACATGATTTACAAATAAGTCCTTCTCAGCTTTTCACATTTTGTTGATTCTGAATTGTTCTTTTGGGAGTTGAGAACCATAATTAAAAACATAATAACAACTGCATTTCACCTCTCGAATTTCTGATAACAGAGACCCACCATGGAAGATAATAATGATTTTCCCTCCCGCCCACCAGATGGAGGTAAATTTTTACCACCACGGACAGCTCCGTTCAGAATCTATGTAACGGAGTGGCTGGCCAGCATGACCTCTCCTGACCCTCTTCTCCATAATGTGAGTGGAAACATCAGCATCTTAAACCAGAACTTTCTGAAAGGACTCTATTAGATTTAGTTAAGTGTGGAAATGGAAGATTTACTGGTGAAATCCTGGGGTGTAGATCACTCACACCCCACATGCTTCTTGGTTTTACAGCAGTGATTGCTGTAAGGGAAACAGTGCACCTGTTGGGGAAATTTCTGCACCACCTTCTTCCCCAAAGTGGGGGGCTGCTCGACAGTAGACTAAGAAAGGAGGGATTCCACTGAGGGCTGAGCTGCAATGACATGATCGTAACACGCCTCTTGTCTTTTATTTCCAGCCCTATGACCTCGTGCTAGATATCTTCACCTTGCAGCCTCGGTTTCCCCATCTGCCAATGGGAGGTATCACCAGCACAGGTCTGTGGGTTTCTTTTGGAAGGATGCATAATGTAATGCGCGGAGGCTCATCAGACCTTCCGTGCTGGAGGACTTCTCTCCCCTGCAGCCTAGAAGCAGGATGGGGAAAGGACCAGTTGCCATGGCAGCCGCCCCATGTGGAGCAGAGCTCTCCGTCTCCGGGGCAGTGGCCACCGTGGAAGCTGACAGGCTTCACACCATCTCTAGGAACATATAATATAAGCATGAAATCACTAGGTTGTGCACTTGAATTAAAAACCTTCAAATGTACGCACCGTAGGTTCAAAGCCTAGAATGTAGCTACAAAACCATGAGTAACACATTTATTTTCTCTGCATCACATTGGCTGTTCATAGAGTATGCTTTGGGGTGTTGCTGTCTAGGTGGGGCTGTCCCATCACCCTGATGACATGTGAAGCCTTGGGAAAGAAAAATCAGCCAGCTGAAACCAAACCCCGAGGTCCCTTGTCCGAAGCCAGCCTGGTTCCCTCGGGGGTTCTGGGATGCATGCCATGATGGACGTTGGCCAGAGATCAACCGTCATTTTGTTTAGGACAAATGCATGGGGCCAGTTCACTTGTCATTTCTTGATTGCCGGGGGCAGGGGTAGACCCCAAATGGAGGATCCTAAATCTCTTCCAATGACTGAGATTCCCCCCCGATTCAGGGAATGGGATTTATGTTAGAGGGGAATAGGGCAACCATCCCTGCTTTCCAAGAGGCTTATCCCAAAAAGCCTAGCTTGGACTTCGAGGTTACCCCCTGAAATTCACAGGACCCTAATTCCTCAGAGACAACAGGCTTGAGCTCATGAGAACCAAGAGCAGGCGGCCAGCATGTGGTGTGGGTTCATTCAACAGCATTGGCTGAACACGTATCCCCCACTGCTTCCCAGCTCGGGCTGGGTCTAGGAGGGCAGTCGGATGGGTCCACGGATGAGCCGTCAGATATGGAAATGGAGATTGGCTGATTCCTATTATTGAGAACTGAAGCTTCAGAAACTGGCTCAAAACATACAACCATGCTGTGACCTCCTCGCCTCCTACTTCCCAGTTTCCATCTGAACTGGCCTCTCTTTCAGGCAAATGTTCATCCCTGGGGACCCCAGAGACCCCCCAACTGCCATAGTCCTACACTTAGCCTTGCCAGGAGAGAGACAGCTCCTTGTCTCAGGGATTTGAACAGTAAAGGTCACAAAACCAAGCTTGGCTTCATCTGTGCTCCTGGCCCGAGCCAGCCACGATGGCCAGAGAGAAGGGATATCTGATCGACTGGTCCCGAGTCAGGGGCCAGCCCTGGTCTATGGTGGGGGGCAGCTGGAGCAAGACCTCCTGAGCCAAGAGCTGGGCTGAGGTACTTCCTTGAAGGTCAATTGAGAGGATGTCCCAGGACGGGGGTGGGTGCTACGTGGGAGGGCCGTCCCCACTCCAGGTACACCGCTGTTGTGACAACAATGTCTCAGCCGGCGTAGGACATGGTGGGCAGGCTCTTAGCCTGAGCAGAGAGAAGCTGTAGCCTTAACATTAGCAGCATGCGCAATGGGACTGCTCTGGGGTCATCCACTTGATAAGGCGGTGGAGTCCGGCAGGAAGCTCACGGTCCTGTGCCCGGAGGCAGCTGCAGCGTAACGTCCCTCAGGCTTGTGCAGAACGAGGGTGACCAAACCAACCCATCCTGATCAGGGTGAGGGAACATCTAGCTCCCGGGACAGCCGTGGCCCCCAGCAAACAAGGTGGTGGCTTGCCCCCATCCACACCGCCCACAGTCCGTGGACCTGACTCCAGTCCTCGCTCTGCAGCTAGATCACAGTGTGACCACGGGCCGCTCACGGGACATCTCTGTGCCTCAGTTTCCAGCTCAGGGAAAGAAAGGAAGAGCTGACCAGATGCTTTTCACCCAAGTCCTTGAGCCTCTTAATCCCTGTTTGATCCTGGTGCAGATTCAGAAAAGGGGCAAAACAGGAAAATTAACGTACCTGGAATACCTTAGCTTAGAAAAGGGAAAAGCACAGGGTCACCCAGTGAGAATTTTCGGTGGGGGGCATCATTTTGCTAGATGGGAAGATCTAAGAGTAAGAGGGATGGAGTCTCCCCGAGAGCTCCTCTTCGAGACCGGGAAGAAAGATGTGGTGGAGGAATGGGCAGCGAGGAGAAAGCAGGGGCACTGTGTGGTGTTGTTTTCCTTGAAGGAGAAGCACGGGGAGGAGGGGAGGCTGTGGCCGTGGATGGGGAGCCCCGATTAGCAGGCCGTTGGTGTCCTTGGAGGATGAGCCCACCTGAGGCCTCAGGGACAGAGCAGAACATGCTAGTTCAGGGATTTCCCCCGAGACCTGGAGAAAAGTGACAAACGACAGAGAAAGTCCTTAGTGTGCTTCTCCGGGGAGCACTGCCCGGAGCGAGTTCAGGCAGCGGGGGTTCTGCCCACCCAGCGAAGCTTCAGGTGGATGCCGAGCGGCCTGGCCAGTTCTGGCTGCTGGGAGGGTACAGCCACCGTCTCGGGGGACTTCTTTCCTGAAAGGGCACCTGGTCAGGAGGTGGCTGCTAATCAGGGATGGAGCCATAGGGTGGGCGGAGCTCAGGAGAGAAGTTCACGCCCTGATCACCGCTGATTCTGATTCCGTGGGGCTGGATCCAATGAGGACTAGAAGAGATTCTCCTAGAACTTGAAAGGGAAGGAATAGTTTGCAAATGCAGACGGGTCTCGTGCTGATGTGTTACTGTTGGGGCAAAGTGGCCAAAGAGTGCTGGCCAGTCCCTTCTCATGCAGGACAGGTGGAGGGAGGGCCACATGTTTCCCCAATTGTCCTTTTTCCCTGAGCATGCAACGTCTTTGACATTCTCTTTTATGCTGTTCTGGAAGGTGAAAGGAAAGCAGTGGGGTCCTTACTGTCAGTGCAATGCTGCTGGCTTCTCCACACCACCGCCATCCTCTGCTCCAGACCCCGTCCCTTGCCCAGACCCGAGCCAGGTCCCGATGGGCCTTGCACTGTCCAGAGCACTGTCCTCGAGTCTACAGCTGACCGTGATACAATGAGGAGGTCCCTGGAGGTCAGCCATGCCAGAGCTCCCTTGAGCTCCCGGGCTACCCACTCAAATCACAGCAGAGCGTTTCATGTGTTGTATTATAATCATGCTTTATTCTCCCACAGTTGATGAACCAGAAAATTCATCCTCGGTCTTGGCTCTCCATAAATGCTCATTGGATGAACGAGCCTGCCTTGTTTTATTTGCAGAACTCAAGAAGGGGGGTGGGGTCTTCTCGCTCCCTATGCCCAGAGGCCACCATCGGGCAACGCTCATTTCTTCCCAAGTGACCCTCAAACATTCTGTGCTTTCAAAGCCCGAGGATCAGTGCCCCCCCTTCCCCGTGTCCCTCACCCAGAGCTGCCTTCGGGTCCAGCACAAAGCCAGGAATGCGATAATTAATCCGTTCTTTGTGTTTAATGCCTGAATAATAGATTCAGTGCCCATCACTGGGCGGAAGACAATTAGTCACAAGCTCAGCCGCGTGGCATGGGTTTGATAAGGTAGGCTCACAGCCACACCTGGCCGGACCGACATTGTGCAAGATGTCCAATAGCTACCTTCGAGAACTATTCAAGATATTTAATGAAGATATTTTTTTCTCCATATTTCTCCCATGGAAGAAAAAAATGTAGCCAATAGCTTTTTCTTCCCAATGCCAAGCTTTTTTTTTTTTTTTAAATCCTCCATTTCCTTAATGGAAGAAAGATTTCTATTTTGGTTCCTGTTTATTTGTGAGAGGTAAGAAGCAGGTGCTCGTGGTATGCGTACCAACAGAATAAAATCATTTCTTGAAAGGACAAAAAGTCCCACATATAATAAAAGCTAAATCCATGTTTCCTTCCTCCCTAGTTAACTCGGAACCCTTTGGAAAAGACAAAGAGTTTGAACAAACAGCTCTTTAGGAGGGAAAAAAAAAAGGCTTCACAGATTTGGCAAGGAACTCCAAACCCTGTTTGAATGTGCCTTAGAGCCCCGCACAGAAAGCCACAGCTGCCCAAGGCTGTCCTTAATTACATTTCTGAAGTTGGACTTGAAACCATTTGTTTCCATTATCTTGCTTTTAAGGTGGGTTCTGGAAGGGGCTGTGGAATCAATTTCAAGAGGCAGCATAAACTTTTCCTTGCAGGAACCCTGGTGAAATTCATGTAACTGAATTTCCCTTGTTAGATAGTAATGGGAAATCTGAGCACGTATTTGGCTCACGACAGGTTTCCTTTTTCGCAGCTAGTAAAAGCCAGGTCCGGAGAGGATCTGGATGTGAAAGGGTGCAGCATTCACCATTAGACGCCCTTCCACTTAACAGCTGCCTATCTTTATGTAAAATTGCAAAGGAACGGGATCCATGGTCATGGTCAGTCATCGCCTGAAAACGAGAAGCAGGAGAAAAGATGGCATCGTCCCCTTGGTGCACCTGGATGAGGAGATTTCTCCTCATTAAGTAGACAATGCCTAGCGTGGCTTTGCAGAGGCAAGTCGCAGTAAATCTGCTCCAGATTTGGAGATCCTCACAAGGTACACGGCAGCAGAACCCGAAAACCTCACCCGATTTTATGAACTCACTTATGCAATGCCTTCCTGTCTTTGAAACCCTCTAGCCTAGAGTATGCATTTCAAATACAAAACCCAGTTAAGTATGTACTTATGAAGTGTACAGATATTTTAACTTTGTCATGATAAAGATAATATATACCTCATGCATAAGTATATAAAATGAGAATTGCCAATGATCAGCCCCTCCAAAGTCTACTCGCAGGGTTGTTGCAGGGGGTAAGGGGGACACTGTTAATCATTTCCAAGATATTCTTCCATGTATCTCCACTCTGTACAACAAAACTTCCTACCCTTAAGGCAGTGATTTTAAAATATATAGAGTTTTTGATAATATATTTATTTATTTATTAGCAAATGTGTATCTCACTTGATTTCCCATTTCCAGCATGTGCATTTAAGTATGAATCGGACAAAGCCACTGCTTCCTTAAGGCACTTCGCTGCAATCTGCAGGAAAATTGCCATGACAAGTGGAGAATTCTATGATGACCATGAACATGAATGACACCCCCTGGAGTTTTGCAGTGCACAACCTGCCCAACTGTCAGGGTGGTCCTCAGCCAGTCTTGGGACCCATGCCTGTCCACAGCCCCTGGCACAGTGCCTCCACATTCCTGAGATCTCACTTCCTCCTGGTCATTTTGGCATGGATCTCATGCTCCAGCTCCCCTGGTGTGAACACTGAAGCTAAACTGAACCTCTTCTTTCACTAAAGATTAACCTTCCTTCTCTGATGTTTCCTGCAAACACAATCCTGTAGTACATGCTCGAGGCAGACATCAAAATTCACTGCTTAGCTCTCCTCTCCAGAAGCTGGCCCACCTAATCCCACATCGCACTGGGCACACATTTCCCCCAGCCTGCCCCCCAGCCAGATATGAGCATGGTGAGGATTCTAGTGCTGGATGACTTCCCCCCGCCGCCCCACGATTCCAATCATGGGACATTTCATCTTGAGGCCACCACAGACCTGGAAGAACATTTCTTGGAATTGTTTTGCAGTTGGAAGCTCTTCCTACAAGACACTCCCTTCTTCCTCACACCTGTGCCAGGGATTAAACTCGTATCATGGTAGGAAGCAGCTCTAGGTCTAGGTCCACTTGTACCTCTGTTCTTTGTAGGAATTTTCCCCTCCGAGCTCACCTCTCGCCCTGCCCACCCCCATCTTCACGCCTGCTTCCTGGGAGACTCAATTAACCCAGTAACGAGTTAGCCTGACCCGTGATGCTCCTTGTCTGCCTGAAGATAAAAGGCACAAAAATGATTCTGAAAAAAGAAAATGTTGCGAGATTTATAATGATCACTGTAACTTGTCTCCACCTACCTTCAAACCTTCAGACGTAGAGAACGTCTCTGCTTCTCCTGCCTCATCCTTGGTAGTGTTTTTCCCAGACATTTTATTTCTACACAGATCTGAAACCTCACAATCCATGAATCTTCTTTACACTCTAACTGAAGAATGAGAAAACTATTTCTTTTGTATTTACTCACATAATTGTTTGTTCTAGGACATTTCATTCTTTTATGTAGATCTTCCTGCCTAAAAAAACCGCCTTTAGAATAGATCCCATCTGCTGCTCCTGGATGATCTCAGCCTTTGCTTGCCTGAAAAGTGACAGTTTTGCCTTTATTTTTTGAAAAAAACATTTTCACTGAACATACAATTCTAGGTTAATAGTTTTTTTTTTTCCTTTAAAAAAGTGATCAGCACTTTTAAGGCATTATTCTATGGTCTTCTGGGCTGTGTGATTTCAGATGAAAAATGTTTCTTCAGTTTCTTCCACACGACACAATGCGTTGTGTTTTGTTTTTTTTTTTTTTTTTTTGTCTTGTTTGTTTTGCTGTTGTTGCTACTTTTAAGATTCATTCTTTGTCAGTTGTTTCCAGAACTTTTATAATAACCGGGGCCAGTGTAAGTTTTCTTTTTGTTTCTTCTGCTTTGGACTTATTTGTCATTTGGGATCTGTGCCTTCTAGTTTTCATACCATTCGGAAAATTTTCAGCCATTATGTCTCCAATTATTTTTGGATCCTCATCTCTGTACACTTCTTTCTGAACTCCAGTCACATTTGGAAATGAAGTATATAATACCTAACCGAATATTTCAATGGAGGAGATTAGCAGCTGTGTAGAAACTGTGGAAGAGGGTTATTTTTCAGTAGTAATAAAAAATGACACCCATGACCCAAAGAGAAAGATTTGAAGAAAAATGGAGTGCAGAGAGAAAATGCCTAAATATTTTAAACTGACAAACAACAACAAAAACAGAAAAAACAGAGCTGCCATCACTTTTGGGGCAATGTAAAGCAATTTGGCATATATCTTTCATTTTTTTCCCTTCTTGCTGCATTCATATTTTTCTTTACATCTTTGAGTATTTGAGGCTATTTAAGGCTGTTTTAATGCTTTTAATAAAAATGCCATCATTTTTGTCATTTATGGGTCTCTTTGTACTGATATTTTTCCTGCAAAATCATTTTGTGATTTCATCAGCCTAAAACCAGATCAGAGCTCACTTTGGTCCTCGGGATCTGAGGAAGGTTTCATGATGGTCCTCATGCCTCCCACCTTGCCAAGGCGAGTTAGGCACCCACTGTGCTCATATTCCTGTCACTGTTCCTTCTCCCCGCTCTAGTAATTCTTGCTTTCAGCATCAGAAACTAGTCTTTACTTTCCCTCTTCTCCATTAGATCCTCCCTCCCTCCTTCCTTCCTTCTTTCCCTCCAGTGCCCGGCACAATGCCAGGCAAAGTGGGAATTATCTCTTGTATGAATCGATAAGTGAACGAAGGAAAGGATGGGTCTTTATCACCACTAGTCTTACTTCCATGAAACCAGGATCATTCATACGACCTTTAGTCTGAACAATGAGCATTAACCACCATATTGCCCTTGAACCCTGGGACCGTGTCCACTGTCTACTGTGTACCAATGGTGCTCCATTGATGCTTCCTTATCCATCCCATGAGCAGTGGGATTCTCAAAATCTAGTTGAGCAGCCTACTCCCTCTTTGTTCTAACTTTTGGTTAAAAAAAAAAAAAGAATTGTGCTAAAAAAAGGCTCCTGACTCAGAGCATCAGCCCAGACCCTTCTCTGTGTATTTACCCGCCCATCACCGTCCAGGAGCATCACAGCATGGATGATAACCCAGGGCCTCACACCACCTGCCGACTGCTTCCCTGTTTTACAGAGGGTTTAACTGAGGCTCAGACTGCTACATTTCCCAACACCAATCAGTTAATGGCAGAAACAGGTGTAGAGTCTGTGTCCTCGATATTCACCCCCCACGGGCTGTCTTCTCATCTGTGCCCAAATCTTGTTCCCGTTTCATCTGTTTTTACCCATATAATTTGGTGTCTATCATTCATTCATTCAATCAGCAATAAGCATGACATCTGTGCTTTGTGCTAGAAACAGACCCAGGCAATTAAAATGCAGACTCTAAGGTCTTCTTTAAGGGCTAAGCTTCCACTTAACATTGTTTCCTTTGTGTATTGAACATTGTTTCCTTCATGTATTTATTTCAACTCTGCCACTTGCGAAGTTGCTACACACCACTTAGAACATATCAGAACCTATATGAAAGCTAGCTCTAAGTCAATCTGAACCGTATCTACATTTCTTGGCTTCCGATTCTTCATCGGACTGAATGACTGACATACACTCCAAAACTTATTTTATTTAAATGAATGCTTGAATCCTAGCACTTAGAAAAATACAAAATAAATATAAAATACATCCTTGAACACATGACTTGAGTTTTCTTCAAATTACAAAAGTTGAATTCTCTTCCACCACAGTTGGAACATGTGGATACAATAGCAAGTTATGACATATACCAAGTTGGTCTCGTGAATGAATTATGAGAAAATTTCCTACTCCCAGAATTTTTACATGTACAGGGAGGCAATATGTTAACTTTGTCTTTGATCGAGTGACCTCTGTGTTTTGAAAATGAATTAAGTATTATATATGGCCATTCATGAATAGGAAATTTATATGACTATTCTCCCCAAAGTGGACAGTGAAGATAAAGTTGTTTTATACTGCAGGAACTGTTCGTAAAACATCTCCAAGACCAACACCGAAGAACCACCTATCCTGGGTTTAAATCAATAAGAACCTGGACATCATTTCAGACTTAACATTCCTGCCTTGCTCCTGCTTCCAAGTAAGAATCTGCTTGTACCCACAAGAAAATAAGACTTTAAAAAAAAACGCACCCTATTCTGAGTACAATTGTCCACCAAAATTCAAATTGTGTTGTCTTAAGCTCACACTTGAATCTGAGGGCAGCTACACTCAACAAAAAAAAAAATTACCTTTATGATAATGCCGTTGTTGGCATTGACCCGTGGAGTTAATGCGGGTGACGCTCTATTCTAAACTCTAAGGACACTTCAACTTGATGACAGAGTGGGTTTTCAGTTCCCCCTTCATTAATCAATGATAATATGATGTCACTTTTATTTGAGCACAAGGAAAGTCTCCCTCATTATCCTTGGTCCCTGGTGTCGGAGTCAGAGTTCTGTCTGTAGAACCCTTTTCAGGATTAATGCTGCAGACTTACCTGGTTGATTAGGGTTTGAGTAGGGCTTGGTGGCCGGGACAGGAGTTTATGGCTCCTCCGTAAAATGGAGAAATGCACCTAAAAGCTGTGGGTATCTTGCAGCTGGGGAATTCCCTTTAAGGTGGCTAATGCTTCGGGGCTGCAGGGAAGGGAGAATGAATTCATGGTGGCCTCTGCCTCATTTCAGCCACCACCCTTAAGCACAAACCCTTTGAAGCACAAAGCGCAAACGTCAGCATTCCAAATGAGTATTTATCACGGACACCATTGCCCTGGTCGTGGGAGGGAGCATTTATGGGGCAGGAAGGCAGGACTGGAAAGGCAATGGGGAGTGCTGAGAAGTGGAAACACATTAATAGGTAGTATCAAAAGGGAGCCCTTCTTCCTGTTTGTGCAAAGCAAGAGTTAGATGTGCCCTAAGGGGTTCAAGGTTTGCCATGGACATCTAAGCCTAGGGGGAGGAGGGAAAATGAGCATGAGTTCCAGAACACCCCAGGGCTCTTGGGTTGCCAGTGTGCAGCCTTTATGGAAACTGGAAGAGAGCACACTGATCACGGAGACCCTCCGTCTGCAAACTTTCCACATCCACAGCTTGGTTGCGGGATCTCGGAGATGAAATTGGCTTGTTGCTTAGATCTGAGACTCGGCCGCCATCTGGGAACACGCTCCTGTGTCAGCATCTGCTGTGATGTGACTGACGGTTCTGGGATCATCCTGTATGAAGAAAAACATAAGGTCAGTTTCCCCCAAGGTGCCCCTGAGAACGCATTTCTTATGGTGGTTGAGGAGACGCATAAATCCAAAATGACCTCACTCAGAGGTGTTTTTAGAAGCTTACGTGGGTCTCCTGACCCTATCAGTTAAAAAAAAAAAAAGCCAGAGTCATTCAATATGGATTTTGTGATTATTCCTGGGAGTTTGACCTCAAAAGAACAATCATTCCAGGTGAGGTAAAATGTAATGTAATGAAGATGGTTATCTGGAGCTGTGAATGATCTTTCCCAAACAGATGTACACTGAGGGCTTTTCCACAAATTACCCAAGAGTAAGAGTGATTTATTCTGAATACCCGATCTAGATGAGTCCAAAAGTAATGTAAAAGATACTGACTTCAAGATACTTGGAGAGAGTGTGGGTTAAATATACTCATGAAACATGAGTGACAATACACAATATTGGTAGAAATGTGGCTCTTAAAATCCATATGATGCTGGGATGTCTGGGTGGCTCAGTCGGTGAAGGGTCTGACTTTGGCTCAGGTCATGATCTTGGGGTCCTGGGATGGAGCCCCGTGTCAGGCTCCCCACTCAGCCTGGAGTCTGCTTCTCTCCCTCTCCCTCTGCTGCTCCCCCTGCTTGTGTGCACTCCCTCTCTCTGTCTCTCTCTCAAACAAATAAATATAATCCTTTAAAAAAAAACTATTAAAAGTACGCATGATCGTAAATCAATTACATGCACACATTGATTCTTCTATCTCTAAAATTGTACATACTTAAGTTGGCAAAAAAAAAAAAACTGACCTTTTTAAAAAACTATTCTTATAACCATTGAAAGGCGCTGGCCACCTGTGTGGCTGTGATCCAGGCAATGGTTCCTGTAATGCCCCGCCTGGGTCCCCCCATCAGGATCTATCAGGTGTACTTCCTGCTCAGAGCTCTCAGATATTTGGATTTTTGGGTTTTTGAGTGTACTTGAACCTAAGTAAAAGTTCTGAACTTCTCAAAGTCCATCATCATAAAATACTCCCTGGCCCCTTGGCAAGAGGGCACTCAGGATGAACCAGCACTCAGGATGAACCACAGGCAGAGACCTCTGGTCCCAAGGTGGAACTGGGTCCTTCCCTTCCCACCACCCTCTTCCCAGGCTGCTCTGGCCACAGAGTCCCCCTAGAAGACCCCTCCTGTGCCTGGTGAAGAATGCTTCCTTGTCTGTCAAGCATCAGATTGAAGGAGCATCTCCTCCCTGTTTCCCATCAACCAAAACAGAACTTCATTTCCTTCTTGACAAGAACATCCTTTAAGACCCAACTCAAAACACACCCGCTCCAAATCTCTAGTCATGCATTTTGCACGGGACAGCTGAGCTCCTCCGACAGGCGAGTGCCCGCCCACTCTTCCCTCGCACACTCCCGTGCCCTGTGTCTGCCTCAGACAATGCTTATTCCTTCCCACGCATGCCCTTCCTCTCAACGAGCATTGGGAGGGCAGGGCTGTCATCTAGCTATTTTCTGATTTCCACGCTGGTTTTGGCACAGGGATGGCCAGTGGATGCTCAGAGAGAACGTACTGGGCAA
Organism: Taxidea taxus jeffersonii; assembly: GCA_003697995.1. Lineage (NCBI taxonomy): Eukaryota > Metazoa > Chordata > Mammalia > Carnivora > Mustelidae > Taxidea > Taxidea taxus. The sequence goes on from RCUC01167926.1 coordinate 36,230, forward strand.
GCAAAAGCACTTTCTTCCAACTGATGCGATGATTCCAGGAACCCTCCCCCCATAGATCTGCCTGGTCTCCCTCATGACCAGGGTTCCTTTCTATGGTGCAATGAACTCCGGGTCGAAAGGCACAAGTGAGCATCGCGGCAAACACACAGCTGTGATCACTGGAAAAATCAGGGCTTCCAGCACATAAATGAATCTGAAATAAACACGGTACTTCCTTTTATCCACTCTCTAGTAGGATTACCAGAGCAAGATGAAATAAACCCACGAGTACCCTCTGGAAATAGCACATAACTCAACCCCATGTCCTCAAAACAGTTTGACTTAAACTTGAAAGGAACAAAATAGTTTATATATAAGAATATAAAAGTAGGCCAAGCTACAGGAGATCAATTTTAAATCATCCGAGGCTACAGGAAAGATTTTTCCCGAGACTTCTCTGGAAATGGGATAATGTGCATTCTACCGTGGCCTTTTAATAAAGAAATCATGCATTATGCAAACATTAACATTTAAACCAATTATGAGCAATTGACGTTAATTCTTTTAAGCATATAGGATTGAATTATGACTTTCTTTTTATGGCTATGATTCCCCCACGAGAAGAAAACAAGGAGAGTTATATCTTACGCATTAGCCCACACTATGGGAGAAAAAACAATTTTCCGTTTTTTCTTTTTTCGGATGAGAGCACATGATCAATTTTTTTTTTTTTTTAATGTGTGGAATAGGAATTCTCTCTCGGGGAATGTGGCGGATTTGACAGTAACACGCCACGCGTTCATTTCTCACCATCCCCAGTTTACAGACAACAACAAAAAAAATGTAAGCACCCAAGGTACATTCTTTGGTCCTAGATCAAGAAAGACCCACAACACATCCATGGTGAACAGTCCTTGTTTAAAATGGATAAATCCCAAATAGAAGAGCAACCAGTGGTAAGACATTGTAAATACTGTTTTAACCCCATAAAATACATCGTGATATTATTGTGCTATTAACAAAATAAATCCAAGGGGTGCGTGAGTGTGTGTGTGCGTGTGTGTGTGTTTAACTTCCAAAGTGTACCCAAAGCCAATTTGGTCCGTGTGAGGACAATCTACACACTATGCAGGAGCCCGTTGTGTCCCTGGACCTCTCCTTCCTCTTTGGGCGAGTCCCGGAATGAAGACACCAGGTTGTATATAAGCTTATGGAGAGTTGCCTCTGGGTAAGCCTCTCCCGTCTCTGGACTTGCAATCCACTGAGAATGTCGGGGATGCTGAATGCATGATTTCTTGTCCGTGCCCCTAGGGAAGAGGGTACATCTCCTCATGCTAAGTGTGGCCTGCTTTGTTGAGTCTGTGCGTGTTTTAGCCATGCTCAAGCCAACATTTTTGTAGTGGGAGCTTTCACATAAACCCGCAGACTTCTTTGGTCTCCCGGAGGCTGTGAGCCCTGGCACGCTAGCCCGCCTTCCTTCCTGGGCTCCACAGCCCAGAGCTTGGGGCATCTTCTCTTCCCCACCCAGCGGCCGCTGTCCACTCTATTTCCAGAGTCTCTCCCCTGCCCCTTTTCTCTGCCTCACTGAGAGGTCGGTGTAGTATGTCACTGTTTGCCTGCTTCTTGTCTTACGGTAGAAAGAGGATTCTTGGCATCTGACTGCTCTAGGGGCCTCGTCGGGGCAGCACCCTAGAGCAGTTGTCCTGGTGAGGAAACTGAGGCACAGACACGTGGCCAAGATCCCCTAACATACGATGGGATTAGGATTCAAAGCCCATTTTAAAGATTTTATTTATTTATTTGACAGAGATGAGAAGCAGGCAGAGAGAAAGGGAAGCAGGCTCCCCGCTGAGCAGAGCCCGATGCGGGGCTCGATCCCAAGACCCTGAGATCATGACCTGAGCTGAAGGCAGAGGCTTTAACCCACTGAGCCACCCAGGTGCCCCCAAAGCCCATTTTAAATTACTCCCCAGCTCTCGCCTGTCAGGCTGAGAGGGAGGCCCCTGGCAGTTTCCAGAAGCTCTGTGTTTTCTACAAAGATCTTTACATTTTAATTTTATCTCAGTGACAATCTTCTGTCTTTCTTTGAGGTGGGGGAGAGGGGAGGGGTGAGGGGCAAACACCTGGCTGTGCTCCTCATCAAAGGGTGTTCACAGCTCTGCATCCGTTCACAGCTCTGCAGGGACTCCCGTGAGTGATCTCCTTTTTTTCCTTCCTGCATGGGCCAATTGTGTATTCGAGGGCTTCTTTCTGGGTTCTCGGTTCTGTTGGATCGGTCTGTGTTTTAACGTGCGGCTCTATTATTTTCTAATTTACAATACGGTATGGAGAAAAATGCAAGCCGCTGCAATTCCAAGTTCCTTTACACATGGGAGGGATAAAGACCCCCATGGCAAGGTGCCCAGTGAAGTCTCGGGGTGTTACTGGAGGGCAGGGGGCAGAGACGGAGGAGGAGACAGCCATGGTCTTCGCCCACATCAAAGCTGACCCATGAGTTCCCCCATAGTTTATATTTTAAGTGTGTCTACACCTTGCTAGGTGTGTTTGTGACTAGAAACCCACGCCAGGCATCCTCAGCAGTTTCCACAGCCTCTTCATGGAAGATGAAGTTGTTTTCATCCTCATGCTGACATCGCCGCCCTGGGACGTTTTTCTTGCTCACGTTTTGCTCTAGACAAGGGAGCAGTGGCTCCGGGCAGAGAGCATCAATGGGACAGCAGATAAAGAGTGCAGATCTGTGCACTCTCACTAATTCACCCAATCCCCCTAACCTGCTCCCCAGGAGAGCCAAACCTGACCGACTGCCCCCAGCAGGGCAGGAGCTCCCCAGGCGTGGCTCCCCGGGAGCCCTGAGTGTGACCGTTTTACATCCTTTCTGACCCTCGGTATGAATGCTCCTTCCTCGTGTCTGTCTGCCGATGGGTGACAGCTGTGTCCCATCATCCTTCTCTTCGACCTTCTCCGTATAGAAGCCAGCTTGGGCATTCGGGTCACAGGAGATGTTGGCTTCAACAAGCATATTTGGGTTTCCGGGACAACCACTAATATCTTATGCCATTTCAGCGTCTTCAGCATCATCAACATCGCACTGGGAAGGAGACAGCCAGCGCCTTCTCAGTCTGAGACATCTGCCCTTGTCCACACCGCATGGACAAAGCCCGTTGGAGCAGCCTGGGTACCATGGTCACAAGGATGCTCTCAGCAGGGATGGCAGCGTGAGGATGAGTTTCCTGGGGGAGGTAGGGCTTTCTGTGGACACTGAAGGGTGCAGAGAAATTCCTGCTGTGTCCGACCGAGGCTCCTTCAGGGTAAGCACATCTGGTGAACGAAACCAAGAAAAACAAACCCCGGTTAGACATTAATAAGCAGAGTTTAGCCCAGAAATAACTTGCAGTCCAGGGAAACAAATCAGAATAAGAATGCATGTATAGAAAGTCACTTAAGCAACAAGCAAACGTGAATGCCTTCCCTCTGCTTCTCAGATGCTGTGTTTCCAACCCCAGTTTGACATTTTTCTGATGATTTTTCACAGTTTGTAAAAAATAACCACCTAGATTTATCGTCTGTGATTATTTGTGTATTCTGTGTTTACTATTCTGTATACGGTTCAGCGTTGGCAGAAATTAATCCTTAAGAGCCCAACGGGGCATAAAGTTCTTCAACATCTCCGATACTGTGCCCTTCTGAGGGCTAATGAAAAGAAGTCCCTTCTACTAGAAGAAATGAAAAATCTCATAGAAAAACACTGCGTTCTTATGCTGAGCAGTCCTTCCTATAAATGTCATCTTTCTTTTTCTCTTTTCCAATAAACAAACTAACTTTTATATTGGAAAAGAATGGCGAGGGCCTGTCTACTTCTGCTCTGGGGTAATGGAAAATTTATATCCATGCAGGAGTCACGTGGCTGTGGAGGAGTGGGGAGGCTGCCATCACTCACATCCCCCGCGTCACACCGTATTATCCTGGAGATGAGGAAGGCCCAGAGTCCGAAGACAGAGACCCATTTGGTCCTTCACAGGACATTCCGCACCTCGTCCTAATGGAGGCATTGCCTGCCTTTGGCAGGGTCAATAACAAAGTGTGGTCTCAGCCGATCTAACTGTCCTTGAGCAGACTCGACCCCGTGAATTGGATTATTTCAGAGGGAAAACATTCCCGAAAACGAAGACCTGTTAAAAACTCATAATTGGAGGTACTCTCTCCTCGCAGTAAAATCACTCTCACTACAATGTAGCAACACATATTTCACAGAGGAGATGGTTGTCCCAGGTCCTTCCGGTGAACGTGGTTCGTGAGTTATGCTATTTTATTTGACTCTCCCCTTCCCCCACACTTATTCTAGAAAAAGCTGTATTCCAAAATGCATGTCATTCCCAGCACGTGGAGGAAAGGTTGGAACATTCCAGAGTAGAGGCGGGCAGCCTGGCAGGGGGTTGTGGCCATGACCGTGGAAGAGGTGGTTGTGTCTCAGATTAACGTTGCAAATGTCGGCATGGAGACCGGGGGTGGGGGGGTAGCCCCCAGCGCTGGTCGGGCAGGTGGCATGAGTAAGACGGGAGGCTGAGTTTGCAGACCTAGAGTAGGGGGCTGCCACACAAGGGCTCTGGGCTGTCCCTCCCTTAGCAATCCTGTGTGTTTGGCCAAGTGACCCCTTACTCGAGACTGGCCATGTTGAAACAGGACATGTGTGAGTTTCCAGTCCCCTGAGCTCATCTTCTAAGAGCAGCCTTGCCCCCCATCCCCAAGAGCCCCCACTCCTCCCTCTTCCTGGGTCTGCACAGCTTTGCTTCTCCGCAACTGGACATCAGCCTCCCGACTTGTGCCATGTCCATCAGGTGTCCCCGTGGTGGCATGACCACACTCTCTCCTGGAATGCAGGGCACACAGGTGCTGGCCCTGGCTCCGGCTGATTCTCTTTTCTCCTACATGTCTGGAAGCTGGATGTAATAGGCTTCACAAGACTAGGAACCCTCTCTTAGGTCTTAGGTCTTAGGTCTTAGGCTGAGGACTGTGGACCTGACCCCTGTTAATAGTGCACTAGCACAAAGGAAGCTGTTACCGTAGAAATATCAGTAAGAGATCGGGGGATCAGTGGGGTGAGCTCCCTGAGCCCAGAGGCCAGAATGGAATTCTGGGCTGTCCCTCACCAAAGCCCACTTTCTCCTTGCTCCTGCTGGGGTGTGTGGGGACTGACCCCAGGGTACATTTAATTGTAATCATTTAATTGTAAGCCAAATTGTGAGCCCCCAGGCAGATTCAGCCTCTAGGACTCACGTTCCAGTTCAGCAAAGTGCAGAGAAAAGACATCTCCTATATCTCCCAGCCCAGCAAGTGTGGTCTTCAGGTTTCCATCCCGTCAGATTGATGGGGAGGCCAGTGCGTCGTGTTGGCTGCATACAGTGCTGGAGGGGGTGCGGGGGGGCCTCAAAAAGCAGCCAGAAAACACACAGGGACAAAACCCATGTTTCAGACTGGACCTGTCAGACGTAACGCTCTGGATGACTCAACCTCACCGTATCGGCTCCCGATACTCCCACAAGCAGTTTCGTAGGCTCTGCATCTGTATACCTGGGCACTGGGTCTTCCCGTACCTGCAAAAGTCACTTGATCCGATCACAAAGGCTAATGGGCCCAAAGAGGGTGACTTTTGGAGATTTGAAAAGAAACAAGGGATGCCTGATATGGTTCCTGTGCCTTCCCATAGCCCATGTCTGAAAACAGGCCACTCAGATACATCACTTACTAAAAGAATGACTGCATATCCCTTTGTACTAAAATACCTTTTGTCTTTGGAGCTTAGTTGAAATAAACAGAACAGAAGGAACCAAATGAGGAACTGGTAGAACGGGAAATGAATGGAGGTGATCTTATTGACAACATCAAATCACCTCCCTCCAGAGAAAAGAATCAGAGAAGGCTTTGCACCATTTCGTATTTGAAATGCACACCCTTAGCTTTCTTGTTCAGATAATCATCGTGTTTATGCCCTTCTCCCTCTTTCTTTTCTGAAGGGCTTCCAAGGAGCTCTGATTTCCCATAAGTGGTTCTTTGGGTGAGCTGCTGACCCAAAGGGGAAGAGACACCATCGTGCCAGCCTTCTGTGTCGAGGGCACTGGTCTTCTCTCCTGGTGCCTCAGTTTCTCTTGGGGATGGAATCTAGATTCTCTGGCAGGGCAGAACCAGGTGGAGGCTGCAGACCAGGAACCGGGAGAGCCGGTTCCAGGAGCGAGGGAAACTTCCAGCCGGTTTCAGAAACACCAGCTTCTGTAAGAACGATGTGCAAAGGCATCCCACGATGCAGGGATATCCATACACGCACCTGCTCATAACCGCCAGTGCTGGCGTTCTGTGTTCCCAAGGGCGTGGTGCTAAAGATTGGGCAGGGTTGCCGTGGGACACACACGTGTTAATTTCACTTGTCGAAATGAGTCCTTTCACTGTATGAGCATTACAGTATTTATAAAAATAGAAAAGCACAGGATATACAAAATAAATAGGAGGCATGAGCTGTCAGGAGCATCCTCTTTGTGGGAAAAATGTTTCAGTGACATTATGGTGCTGTAATGCTCACAGTTCCAGCGCCAATCCTGCCGGTAAATGCTGACCTTAGCCTCTGTCTTTCTGGGCTCATGGTGTTAACAATGGCTCAGAGACATTCTGGGCACTCCCATAGGATACACAATTATTGTTTTCAAAAACTACTTATTTTCCCTTTAGATGAAGCAAGGAGTCAAGTTTTGTAAAAGAAAAGTATAGAAATCCATAAAGTAAATAAGCATTTAAAGTACTTTTTTACCAACCTGTCTGTTGTGTTGCCCCCAGATTTCACTCTCCAGATGACTTCCGGGACTTGCCCAGAACATTTTTTGTGTCTTCACAAACACACATGCACAGACAAGCTCATGAGAGAGCCAGACAAAGGCAGAGCCCCCCATACCAAAGGAGCAGGGAGCCAGGAGGAGGGGAGAGCCCTGCCCGTGGAGGAATCAGGGTGCTAGCTACTTTGCCAGTGGCTTCTTCAAACTCTCCTTCCCTAAAGGAGATGAAGGGGTGGGAAGTGATTTCTGAGTTCTGCTGTGGGAGGGTTGGTGGAAAACAACAGAACTGACCAGGAACCCATCTCCGGGGCTTTGGAGATGGAGGGTGGGGGGTTTTCTGGGAACAAGGCAGGCTGGGTCTGCTGCGACAGGCATGACTGACTTCGAGAAGATTGCCTTTTATGGGGGAGCCTGTCTGGTGTGTTAAGGAAAAGCCAAAATGAGGTTAGTGGAGGCAAAAAATAAAAATGAGCCTTCACATTTTATGACATTTTGGTGCTCGGGATGAAATGGATCAGAAATGACACATTCTTTTTTGTGACATCTGAGCGTTTGGATCATTTCTTTCCAACCTACATCCTCGCTTCACTCAAGAGTCAGACCCAACCTTCTGCCCATGGCCCCGTCGCCTCCGTAAATGTTCCAGCGGCTGCCGTGGCCCCGTGATCACTGTGCTCTGTTTTACGAGCACGGTGTATGTGAGTTCTGGTTAGGCCATGTAAACTGGTTGTTTACCAGGGGGTTGGTTGTCTTTTTGTTTTTGGAAATCTGCACCAATACCCAGAATCAGTAAGGTCACATATTATTTTCATGTGACCCATGCACGAACAGGCTTAGGGGGATGGGCAAGGTGCTCAAGGTCATACAGTGTCAGAGCGCTCAAACTACCTGGACCCCTACCAGCCCGTTACCCACTGGGGATGTGTGCGGACTGTGGAGTGAGGCGTGACACACGAGGGGCGGGTCACTTTGGGCAGCCTGTCGGAAGCGCGTCAGCCTCATAAGCCCACAGTTCTGTGGAACGTCTGGGTTCCTGGTCCCCAGTGTGTTCCCCGTCTCTTGGTCTGAGCCAGGAGGCTGAGGACACCAGGGGTAGTTGGTTGATGGCAGGGCTCTGGTTTTAATCCTGCTTCTGCTGTCCCCAAGTCTGTGACCTTGGACATGTCATTTCACTTCTCCGAGGTTCCGTTTTGTGTGTTCTCTGCATTAAGAAGACAATGGCCGGTCTCACCTTGGGCTGCTGTTGGGTTGAAAACACACACATCTGCAAAGTACTTTGCCAAATGCCTCACACGTAGTGAGGACTTGTGAACATTCTCCTTAAGGGGCTTCCTGCATCTTCTTGGACCTTCCACAAAGACCTCCAGCTGGGCGATATCACGGTGCAAGGCTGTTAGCTCACCTGGGACCCTAAAAGGACTGGTCCATCCCTTTGAAGACTGTCGGGCCAAAATCACGGAGGGAGAACCAAAAGAGAAAGGCAGAGAGCCAATAAACACACAAATATGATTTTAAGAAATGGCCAAAATTCAACAAAAAAGCCAATTAAGATCATGCTGATAAGGTCCAGTGTCGACCACCTCCCCAAAAAGAACCGAGGACACTCAGGATAATGCAAGTCACACGGCGAGGTTTATTGCCAGCTAACTGGCGTCCAAGTATCTGCCCGGCGCAGCGGGTTTCAACAAGGACCCCGAATGCAAGGCTCTAGGGGCTTATATATGTTTCAAACAGCAAGCACGAGTCACACAGTGATTTTCCACAGCCCTCGCGGTTACACACAGTTCACAAGTCAGCTGCCCATAACCTGGTTGGGTAAGATACAATTCCCAAATCCCAGGAACTGCAGCAAGATGCACATTTGGTTCCTTAGTGTAACTGCCCACATCCTGTTTTGTCCCGATAAGCCCGACACTGGCTGGTGAGTAGGGGCCCAAGTCACCAGGGGGTTATAGAACCTGCTATGGCTGCCCTTAGGCTAGGCAGGCCCTAACAATGCGTGTGGGGGAATCTGATAACAGCAGCTTTCGGCCAGCTGTGAGACGCAGGGCAGAATCATGCGTGAAGGCTGAGTTGGCATGGGGAGAGCGGTCTGTGAGATGGCATCCATTACATTTTAAAAGGGGTGAGCCCTCCCCGCCGCAATTGCACTCACTGTAACAGTTCAAGAAACAGTCACATATCCACAGACTATCAAGAGCACCCACTGTGGCATCTTGCGTTGGGAAGAAACGCTGAAAATAGCCTACGTGTCCATCAGGGACAGGAGGGGTGTCTGAAAAATGCCTACGTCTCCGTGGAATACTTTGAGGAGTAGAAAAGCTTCAAAGACTGACGGAGAAACAAACCCACAAACCAGCGAACCTCCTGGAACACGTACTGTAGCCCTAGTGCAGTCATGGAGTAGTTCATGAACCATGGCGTGCTGTGGACGGGCGCTTGGTAGGGTGTGTGCGCGGACATACGGAGAGATCTGTCTCCTTGATAAGCGGTCAACGCCCGAGCGCTGGTTACCACCTGCGTACAGCGGGAGTGCGGTTGGATGGATTTGGACGGTTATTCTACTCTTGGCTTGGTCATTCATCTTGCGGAAGGGAGGCTGGTCCGGGAAGGGTATGCAGGCTGCTTCCCAGTACTGGTCGATGCAGCTTTCTGGTTCATGGTCAAAAAGAAAAAGAAAAGCGGGCACCTGGGGGGCTCACATGGTTAAGAGTCTGTGTTCGGCTCAGGTCATGATCTCGGGGTCCTGGGATGGAGCCCTGCGCTGGGCTCCTTGCTCAGCAGGAAGCCTGCTTGGCCCCTGCCTACTGCTCCCCCTGCTTGTGCCCCCTCTCTCTCTGTCTCTCTCACTTTCTCTGTGTCAAATAAATAAATAAAATCTTTAAAAAAAAAGAAGAAGAAGAGGAAGGAGGAAAGGAAGGGAGGAAAAGAGGAAGGAAGGAAAGAAAGGAGGGAGGGAGAGACGGAGGTAGGAAGGGAAGATGGGAAAAGAAAAGGCGGGTGTGTTTTTAATATTTAAAGTTAACACTCATTGAAATATATATTTTATAAGCTTATTGTACTTATGCATAATTAATTTAGGAAGATGTACTCTCTTGGAAATATGCGTTTTTAATCACAACTTTTAGGAACAAAGGAGCTCTTATATGAGTTCTAAATTAATTAAACTTTGGAGAATTTTAGACAAATCTAATTATTTCCATTGCCCTTCCTTTTATGGCATGAAAGAGCAAAGCTATTGGATGATACTTAATCCCGGTTATAGGGAATCCAAAGATTGTTTAAGTGCCTAAGACAACTTGGCAGCTTTGTTATTCTGAAGTTGAGCTCAGACAGCGATCCTTTTTTTTCAACCTTTCGGATGCTGCTGCCTCCCCCAGGCAATGCTGGAGTCTGGAACCTTCTGGCCAGGCCCGTTCTGAATCCATTCTGTGATGAGGTTGGGTCAGCCAGGGAGGAACCCTGCAGGGGACCACCACGGAGGACCCACTCTGAACACAGCATCTGCCCGAACTTTTGCAGGGGGCCTCTGACACAATCATGGTTGTTTCCACTGTTGCCGCCCGACAGGTCCTAACAGCGTTTAAAAATGTCATTAGAACCTCACCAGTCACTTCGAAGGGGAAAAAGAAAGTCAGAAATAATGATGCCAGAGCAGGAAACCCACCTGTTTTTCATTTAACGGGAAGAAGTTAAGGTTTCTCACAGCAAACTCTTGATGCCAGTAAGATACAATTAATGAGGCCCTCTGTTCTCATCACCCCGCCCCCCACCAGACTCTCTGAGGTAGTCTCCCGCTTGTTTTTCTCAATCATCATTCCTACTTTGAAGAACCAAGGGATTTCGCAGCAGATCTGAAAAAGGAAAAGGATTTCCGCTTTTCCTGCAGCAAACATCACAAAACCACAACTTGTAAACCTACTTGCACCCTCTGATATTTTACAACCATCCTAAAGTGTGTCTTGTGTGAAAGGGATGTTGAATCCCACCCAGTGGAGAAAGGGAGGCCTAATCAGATCTGGTTGGATTCAGGAAGCTTTCCAGCAAGGACATTATAGGGGAAGAATGTTTATCTTTCCCCGGCCTTCAGCTAGATGCAGACTTCACTTCCATCTGAATCTTACAATCGTGACAGGTCTTGTAATAATAGAAGGAAAGGGGAAATTATAAGTAGTTTTGGGGACAATGCTTCAGCCAAGTCCTTTCCCATAAACCTGAGCTGCACACCGCAGCTGAGTATTTGGGGAGGGAGAAATTTAAATACACTCATGACTCCTGTTTTCACTCAGATTTCTCACACTGGAGGCTCTTAATTTTCTCAAGGAAAGCGAGTTTCTAACGCAAAATTGGATTTTCCCCATGACTCTAAATCTAGCCACGGAGAGCTGGAAATGTAACAACTTCGGGAGACGAGGGGAAGAGTTTTGTTCGCTCTAATGACACAATAAACTCAGAAAAGAAAGGGGAAGCAGTGACATGATTCTGCGGGACATGTAACAATGGACATTAGTCCAAGCCCATAGGGGGCACAAGGCCAAAAGGGAGCATATGATGGGCTCTGAGTGGCCGTGATGTGTCAATGTCAGTCCATGGATTGCACCAAATGTCCCACCCGGAGGCTGGAAGATTGAGATCAGGGGCCAGCCTACTCCGGTTCCTGGCAGGTGGTCTTTTCTGGATTGCAAACAGCTGGCTTCTTGGTGCATCTTCCCGGGGCAGAGAATTCGGGGGTGGGTGGGGGGAAGCTGCCTCATGGGTGGAGGCTCTGCCCTCACATCTACGTGGGACCCTAATGACCCCCAAGTGTCCACCTCCTGATACCATCACACTGAGGGGATACGGTGTGAACATATGACTCTTGGGGGGAACACAGACATTTGGTCCATGAGAAGCACGGTGGACATTAAACTGTAAGGACAGATCTTAGAAGTTCATCCTTCTTGCAGTGGTTGATGAGTCCAACCCAAACTGAGCTCACCTTGGACTTCTACTGAAGTGACCGAGCCTTTCAAAGAGAGAAAAGGAGGACAGAAAGGTCAGGCAGGGAAGTGGGGACTGAGGAGCAAGGTTTGGGCCACATGCAACTCAGCTGGGCTTATAAGCTGGTGAATGGTGCTTATCAAAGTTAGGTGGCTGCTGGCCTGCATAAACCCTAAACTCTTTCAGAAGATTCGAGTTTTCTCCGGCAGACACTTTAATGGGTCAGCCAAGGGAGGTGGCCTTGAGCTGTTAGCAACTTTGTTAACTTTGTTAGGGTTTGTCCGTAGCTTTACAGGCCAAGGGGCAGGTGTCGTGGCGAAGAGGTTCAGAGGAGCCTGGCCAGAGTTTGGTCCAGACACGGAACATCATTTTAATGTGCTTGTTAAGGACCTTCCTGCTTTCTGGGCACTTCTGTTCTTCTACCGACTCTTGAGTAAATTCATTTAGATGTTTCCAACACCTGTTTACACAGGACCAATCACAGGCTGGACACTCTCCTGGATAAAATAATCAACAGCACTGGATACAGAAACTCTACCCCCTGTAGGCTACATTCTCACACAGGGGTGGGTGGGTGGGGGAGACCGTAAATTCACGCACAATTGAAATACGGAGTAGATCATTTTTACTGCTGAGTAATAGCCAAGCCCTACATATGCCTCGACTTATTTGTCATTCACCAGTTGAAGGACATTGCGGTGATTTACAGCTTGGGATGAAGATAAATAAATCCACATGAACGTTCACACTCACAAGTATGAACCTAGGTGAACACAGGTTTTCATTGCATTTGAGTGAAGGCTCAGAAGCGGGACTGATGGGTCAAATGGTAAGTGTATGCTTCACATGATCAGAAACGTTCAGACTGTTTCCCTGCTGAGGGGTAGGTAGTGATGTCTCATTGTGGTCTTCGCTGGCATTGCCGTAATTGGTAGTGGTGTTGAACACGATTTCAGGTGTTCCTCTGCCATCCGTCCCATACGCCAAGGGAACGAGTGGCTGATTCGAGCAAAAGCTTGAATGAAATTAAATGCATTGCACGGAGTAAAAGAAGTCATACTCAAAAGACTATGTGACCTAGGATTTCACTATCATTTGTTCCAGAGGAGGTAAAAATACAGAAGTGGGAGAGCTGTGTGGTTTCCAGGGGCTGGGCTCTGAGGAGCAAAGGGCTTCCCACAAGCCGTGTACAGAGCCATACAGTGATTCTTAGGGTTATAGGACGCTTCTGCATTTTGAGTGGGGTGGTGATTATACAACCGTGCATCCTTCAAAACTCAGAAATACCACGAAAAAGGGTGAATTTTAGTACATGTAAGTTATACTGTTGCAAAAGGGAGACCATCAATTTTTTTGAATGGCTGAGATATTAGTAGAGGAATCGTTACAAAAACAAAAACAAAAACAAAAAACCCTGCTTGATGTTGTACCAATGTTGATGGAAGCTCTCTTAGAGGGTTACAGGAGTTACAGAGAAACATGGAGCAAGGCAGGGCCATACAGAGTGGAGTGTCCAGGGAAAGCATTAGGCAGGATAGCCAAGGACATCCCCACTCAGGAAGTGGCTTTGAGTCAGGGTGAGGATCGTGTAGGGAGCCACAGCACAGTACCACATTTTTAATTTTTATTTTTTATTAACATATAATGTATTATTTGTTTCAGGGGTATGGGTCCGTGATTCATCAATCTTACACAATGCACAGCACTCACCATAGCACATACCCTCCCCAATGCCCATCACCCAGCCACCCTATCCCTCCCCAGCAACCTCCCATCTAGCAACTCTCAGTTTGTTTCCTGAGATTAAGTCTCTTTTGCTTTGTCTCCCTCTCTGGTTTTGTTTTGTTTCATTTTTCCCTCCCTTCCCCTGTGATCCTCTGTCTTGTTTCTCAAATTCTTCATATCAGTGAGATCACATGATAATTATCTTTCTCTGATTGATTAATTTCACTCAGCATAATACCATCTAGTTCCATCCGTGTTGTTGCAAATGGCAAGATTTCTGGGTTTTTGATGGCTGCATAATATTCCACTGCACAGTTCCCTATTTTTAAACAAATGTCTTCTTTTTAAATGAGCAAGCATACAGCCTCAACCAAGGACTTTTACCAGCAAATGTCTCACTGGGAACAGGAGAAACGTAAACCACTTCTGGCTTCTGAAGCATCAGGTGTAAAAGGGAGAAATGCCATGCATAACCTTAATTGGTTTAATACTAAAACAGGCATGTCGCAGCAGACACACACCAAATAGGCTCTCTTAATAATCCCACTTTCCAGACATCTTACTATTTCAGAAAATGTACATTTCTTCTCAAAGTACTTAATATATTCAGCACCAGTTTATAGACCAGGAAGCCGAGGCACGGGGTTTAAAGAGCTTGCCGGGGGACACACAGCTGCCCTCAGAGCCCGAATTTCAACCAGCTGTCCGTGACCCCTCCACCACGTGGCCTGAAACTCGCTCTCTCTGGAATCATAAGTGAACGTGGATGTGTATGAGTGGAATCATGGCACCTCAACGTGTGAATGAAGTCACCGTCGGGATGGAGATCTCCTGCAGTTCTCATCATCTGTGCCCTTCGGAACAGTGTCTTCGAGGACCAGCCCATGAGCTACCCCTGCAGTCCCCCAGCGAGTGAGAAAGCGAGCTCCTGGGGGATTTTTCCAACCCCAGTTACTCACTGGTGAATTCTCTTGTTAACTCGAAGGTGGCCACTCCTGAGTGTCTGCTTATATTGCACTATCTGATACTAGAACGTGGGACAAATTTTATAAATAAAGGTAGATTTTTTTTTAAAAGGCAGTTCATTCCAAACAAGGCACTGTAAACGGAGATGACTGTGTATTTATCATTTGAAACAATGTAATTCCTCTTGACAGGAGTTGATTGGCTGTCTGCCAGGTTTCCCACTGCAACAGACAAAAATGAAATACAGTCACAGAGGGGTCGGCTGAGCTTCTTGGATTTGTGGGTTTTATAGTTTTCATTAAGTTTGGACAATAGTGAGCCATTATTTCTTCAACTTTTTTTTTTTCCTTTTTCACCTCTCTCCCAAGCATTAAACTGCTTGATGTTGTCCCAATGTTGACAGATGCTCTCTCTGTTTTTGGCAGGTGCTTCCTATTCTGTGTTTTGGGGGAAGGGGGGGTGTTTTCTCTGGTTATGCATGAATGCCCAAAAATGGTTTCTCTCATCTAATCACATGAATCCCTTCTGGGGTATTTTTCATCCCAAACACTAACGTCAAGTTTAGAAATTCAGTGTGGGTCATTTTAAAGATCGAGACATCTGTACTTAACTTCAGGGCGCTCGGGCTCGTGATACCTGCTCTCTTGCCCCTGCACTAATTCTAACTTCGGTGTCTGTCCCACTCGGTGGTGCTGAAGGGCTGTGTTTTTTTCTGCCTCTTTCCCTGCCTGGGAACCCTGTGCGATTAAGTCATGCAAAAATAGCTGGGTCCTTTAGGGTCTTGCTTTTGTGCTCTGTTGGGTGGCACGGAGGGAGGGTGCTGGGTTTGCAGCTATCTGTCCCTCACTGCCCAGGCAAAGCCCACCCGAGCACCACCCCCTATCCCCAGTGCCCATCAAGGATGGAGTCCTCCAGTCTGGAGGGCGGGAAGGGGCCCTGTTCTCTCTTGGACATTCTCACCAGGCAGCTTCTCTCCAAATCTTTTGGCTAGTTCTGGCCTCAGCCTGGGAAGTTCCTTACACACTTGCACTGATCAGCACCTGACTCGATATTTCCTACCCACCACCCCCCTCCCCACCCTGCCATGCTGCTCAACAGGGTTCCCTGAGCCAGAAGCCCTGGCTTCTCTTGGCTACTCTTTCCTATGACTTCTAGCTTCCCTGGTTTCCCTGAGCTATCTCCTCTGCCTCCTCTGCTCAGGGACTCGGCAGGGCCCTGCCTCCCTCCGTTTCCCCTTTTATGCCGTAGACCATAAACACTCCCAAGGCAGCAAGTAGAGGAGCATGGTTGGTTGTTTCTCGTCTATCAAGAATCAGTCTTCACTTCTGATGCTCATTGTCTTTCAGATTACTGCTCCATGAATTTTAGTTTTTGCGGGGTTTTTTTTTTGTTTGCTTTTTGTGTTTGTGTGTGTGTGTGTGTTTTGGTTTTTTGTTTGTTTGTTTTGGCTAGCGGTGGGTGAGAGGGTTACTTGGTTCCTTTTATACCATCCGGTCCAGAAGCACAAGTCTTTCATTTATTTTTAAATGTTGTGAAAGACCCAATACTTGCTGATGCTGACAGTTCTTTCTTCTGCTTCTTCCTTATCTTATCACACTTTGTCATTTTTGGGTAGCAAACTGATATTTACCACCGTTTCTCCAACGTTGCCTTCTGACCATACCAGAACCATTTTACGAGATCTCTGTCTTCAAAAATAATTCCGAATCCTTCTTTTATGATCAGAGCGGTAGAAAAATCCGCTTGTTCAAATCAATACTTCAGGTAGGTTCTAAACTTAGTTAAAATCAAATCCAACCCAAATAAAACTTAGAAATGTGTGTGTTCATTCTCTTGAGGGGTTGGAAGCATCCTTCATTTCACGGTAGAATTCAATAGACAAGCTAGATATCCAGGTTAGCCGCTCCAAAGTCTTTCTCCACGATCTTCTCATTTGCCTTTTGAAAACAAAAAATATCTCCCAGGTTCCCTTTGATAAGGTCCAGTGTCGACCACCTGCCCGAAAAGAACCGAGGACACTCAGGATAATGCAAGTCACGCAGCGAGGCTTATTGCCAGCTAGCTGGGGTCCAAGTATCTGCCTGGCGCAGCGGGTTTCAACAAGGACCCCGAATGCAAGGCTCTAGGGGCTTATATATGTTTCAAACAGCAAGCACGAGTCACACAGTAATTTTCCACAGCCCTCACGGTTACACACAGTTCACAAGTCAGCCGCCCGTAACCTGGTTGGGTAAGATACAATTCCCAAATCCCAGGAACTGAAGCTAGATGCACATTGGTTTCTTAGCATAACTGCCCACATCCTGTTTTGTCTGGAGAAGCCTGACACTGGCCGGTGAGCAGGAGCCTAAGTCACCAGGGGGTTATAGAACCTGTTATGGCTGCCCTTAGGCTAAGCAGGCCCTAACACCTTGTAATGGTGAATCATTAATGGGGTCCTCTTTGACCTGAGAACCTGATGACAGGAAAGTAGAGGTCCTTAGAACCAATATTCTACCCTACTTAATCCTCATCCCACCTCCACACACAAAAGCAAGAGAACTTTACAAGTCCCTCCTTTTCTTTCTTGCAATATAGCTGTGATGCCTGGAGGTCCAGCAGCCATCCTGTGACCATGAGGACAAATATCACATGCTGATACTCTTGGCCGAGTCAACACAATAGCCATAAACTGCCTGTGTCTATATGAAAACAGAATCCTTTCGAATATTTATGCCACCATAGTAGAGACTAGGGTTCTTTCTGGCTACACACAAACCTGATGATATCTCATCTTCCCTTATAAATGAACACATGACACCTTTGGGCTTAATTTTCCAGAAAGGAACTCCTAAAATTCACATTTTTTTTTTCCTACAAGCCTTTCTATTTTTCATAGAAGGACTCCACTCCCTGTCTACAAAAAGAGGCAGTGGTGTATCCTAGAGGGGTGGTGAGTTTTAGAGTCTGATATTGGCTGAGTCCTGGCTCATCCACTTTTAGTTGAAACAGAGTGTCTTATCTGTGATTTCTTTGCAGCAACCATCAACCTTGCCTTCTTTTCTTTATTTCTCTTTCGGTTTACGTCTGTGGAATCACGTTCATTTATGGAGATCGAGAATCATTAAAGATCCTAACCCCAAATTGTATGATCTTGTTGTCTTCAGGAAACCCAGGTAAGAAAAGCTTTGTGCTGTGTGACTCAGCTTAGGTGAGGAGAGCTTACAAGTGGGCACCCATTCCCAGGTACGCTCTGGCTGACGTCCACCGGTCCTTCTCCTCCTTACTCTCATAACATCCTAGTGGAAAGGGGGGACGAGTGGGATTATTAAGCGGGGGCGAGTAACACTCAGCTGTAGGTGAACCACTGGGGTGTGGGCACTGGTCTCAGAGACAGTCTGGGATGACAAAGGGAACCAGTCAAGTGAATTGAGCTCATCTGAGCCTCTGTGAAATTATGGTTTTGCAAAATAGCATCAAACTGTCAAAGCCCAGTTGTTCCCATGATTATGTAAAATAATTGAGTTACGTTGGCTCAAGCTAGTAAAATAAACTTCTTATGCAAAATGTATTGATTAATAAAAGATGAGCATTTCTAATTCAGCTGTCCTGGTCCATCTGAATCCAAACCATTTTTATTTATTTTGCTCACACAAAGCTTTTTAAATTTGAGTCTAAAAAATGTAATTATGGTTTTAGCACACTCCTGGACAGTTGTTGAACAGCAATGCTGATCACGTCTTTTCTTTTTTTTCCTCCAGTTTTGATTTTTCAAAAAACATTTCATTAAAATGAGTTTTGCACGAGGGTTCACCCACGGAATCAAATCTTTGGCAAACTGCATAATATGCCACCTGCTTATCACAGAGTTTAAAAGACTCTCTTTACATAGTATCAATCGCTGTCTCTGAAAAACATCACAGTCCCTCGGGGTTGGGGAAATGGGGGTCAGGATGACACGGTGGCGGAAACCACCTCTGGGCAAACTCAGCCTGAACACACACTTCTTTTCAAATAGTGCTTTAAACTTCCTGGGTTTTATTGAAACACACACACACACACACACACACACACACACAACTAATGAAACCCTCAGCTTCCCAGAAATAGCTTGGGTGAGAGAAAATGCCTTCTGAAGAATCCTTTTTTTTTTTTTAAATTAACATATAATGTATTATTAGCCCCAGGGGTACAGGTCTGTGAATCGCCAGGTTTACACACTTCACAGCACTCACCATGGCACACACCCTCCCCAGTGTCCATAACCCCACCACCCTCTCCCAACCCCCCACCCCTTGGCCCCCCTCAGTTTGTTTTGTGAGATTAAGAGTCTCTTATGGTTTGTCTCCCTCCCCATCTCCATCTTGTTTCATTTTTTCCTTCCCTAACCCCCAAACTCCCCATGTTGCCTCTCAAATTCCTCATATCAGGGAGATCATATGATAATTATCTTTCTCTGATTGACTTATTTCGCTCAGCGTAATACCCTCTAGTTCCATCCACGTCGTTGCAAATGGCAAGATTTCATTTCTTTTGATGGCTGCATAGTACTCCATTGTATATACATACCACATCTGAAGAATCCTTTTGTGAGAGTCTTTTGAACGCTGCGGTCACTTGGCCAGATGCCATGTGCTTAAACACCCACCTACACCTGCTTTTCCAGGTCACCCCCGGGAAGGAGCACCTGGAAAGCCGCCCGGGGCGTAGGGAAGGGCGAGCGCATCAAAGAAAGATCCTTGAAAGAATTAAAGCCCGTGTGGACGCAGATGCATTATCTTTGGTATCATATAGCCCACTCTGCGAGCACAAAACCGGAGTGATAGGCTATTCAATTTTCCTGTGGTTAAAAAATCATCGGCAGTAAATCCCACCCACAGGCTTTCTCGGGCTTTGTAATTCTGGTAGGATGCTCGGTGCAAAAGGCTCCCCAAAGCCGTTGCTGTCCAGCACCCTGGCCTTGGTTCAAGTTTGGAGACTTTCTTCCTTCTGTTATGGCATCCCTGTGACCACAAGCCCCCAGCGCAGGAGGCAGTGACAGAGAAGAGCTTGCAGGTGTATGACTGCGTTGTCTTCTCTGTGTAAAGAGGATCTGTGGGGAAACACACATTGTTTTGCTTTTTCCAGACCGAGAGAGCCCGATTGTCCATTGTCAAGTCCATATAATGGGTTCTGTTGCTTCACGGCCGGCAGGTGAAGTCAGGCTGCAAGTCACTGATCTCAAGGTGGGAGGTGAAGTAGTCTCCGACCGCGAGCAGCTCGCCGCTGAACGTCAGACATCGTTTCCTACATCGGTCCCCTTCCCAAACATCGCCTCCCGCGGCAGACCTCCATCGTCTCCATGCGATGAGGCCGTGGTCTTGCCGCTATGAAAACAAACCTTTTAGTATCTAGGACACCTCTTCGCCCTCCTCTATAAATGATGCAGATTAATTTCGGTTTTAGGATGATAATGTATACACACAGCACGTTAAATTTCCACTTGGAGTTCATGGTCCGTGGCGCATAAATATTCACCGGCTCGCTCTCTGGGTCTACAACGCGGTACCAGGTGTGGACCTGAAGTGTGCCTTCATGCTCCTGGGTCCGCAGGGCCCCTCCATAATTGGGTAACTGAGCCTTTCCGCTGGTGGTGTTCACAGTGATGTCTAGCCAACGCTGAATTAAAGGAAATGGAATGAGCTTATCATTTTCAGTTTTCCCAAATGTCCCTCAATGGGACACTAAGCAAAACATCCAGACTCCTCTCTCTGGAAAGGTGCCTCACGCCCCTGCCTGCTGTTGTTGCTTGTCTCTCCTGGATCAGGGGTCTCTGTCCCCATAAGAGGGTGCTGAAAACATAGACCGGAGTGTCACAGAGGCCCCCATCTCCACCCTGTCCTTACCGTCTACTGCATGGCCCTGGAGCATCCCCAGGCATCTTAAATGCTCAAATTTCTCATCTGTCAGACGATCGTCTTCTAGGTGCCTGGCAGGGTGGGCAAGAAGGGGGAACAGCCAGCACCCGGTCATGTTTAATACACTCCACTGATGATGGCACATGTGGTGGGACCCTCGGAGCTCCCAGAAGACACCAGAGCCAGTCTGACTAACCAGGTGAGCGGAAGGACTCAGGCTTCCCAAACACTCATGCGGGGAGCAAGAAGAAAGAGAGGGGCTGCTTTCTGATGACCGAAAATAGATTAAATGTGACTATTTCGTTATAGATGCTTTAAAAAACAGCATTTTCTTTCTTCCCTTTTACCGTGGTAAGAACTCTAGCTCAAGATTCCCCCTCTTTACGGGTTTGCGAGTGCACAGGGTGGTTATCTGGAAGTGCAGTGTTGCACAGCAGAGCGTGAGGACATCTTTGTCCTGTGTGACTGATTCCAGGTCTTGCAGGGAGGCGAGCACGGTCTGGTTGGTCACGGTGCTGCCGGTGCAACCAAGATATGGAAACAGTAAATGTCCACGGATGGATGAATGGCTACGGGTGGTATATCCACACAATGAAATATTATTCAGCCTTAACAACGCAGGAAGTTCTGGGTTATGTGTATGTGACAAGACACGTGAGCCTGGAAAACACATGCTCAGGGAAAAAGCCTGTTGCAGAAGGACAAATATGGCCTGATCCCTCTTACCAAAGGAATTAAGAGCCAAATTTGGGGTGCCTGTGTGATTCAGTTGGCTTGTTTTTTGCTCACGTATCGTGAAGTCCAGAGGTAGGTGGTAGGGTGGGTGCAGCGGAGCCTCACGGCCACCAATAACCACACACATCCCGTCCTCTTTCTTTCTTGCCTCCTGCAGTCCTTGGCTTGTAGTATCCAGACTACTTCAATATGACAAAACGACTTCTGGACACCAGCCATTGCTTCCGTGTTCCAGGCAGGACAGGGGAGAAGGCGAGAAAAGCAAGAAAATGTCTGCCCTTTGAGTCAGCTCTTCACCTTCCTTTTCCTTGGAAAATCACCTCTAACAACTTCACATTTATTTCCAGCTTATTGGCCCAAACTGAGTCATACGGCAATGTCTACCTGTGAGGCCTGTCTACCTACACTTAGATTTTGTGTGTGTGTTTCTTCAGACTCACTCTTCCTCCCCTCTAAAAAGTTCGGACACTTTTAGTAAGGAAAGAAGGATGAGTAGTTATTAGAGGGATCTGAGTTTGAGACCAGAGGGGCCTCAGAGGCCAACATAGAGAGTTCTGTGAGCATCAGTGTCCTACGCAGCATCTGCAGATACCTCCATGCCTGAGGTCTACTTACTCTATTTCTTAGTATTTGTCAATAAGCAGATATATTATTGTACTTCCATTTCTTTATTTAAAAAGGGACCTTTTGTTGAATCCTACATAGAAATATTGCCCTGTGTTTCCATAAGAATGCACACATTAAAGATGAACAGAGCTGGGGCCCCTGGGTGGCTCAGTGGCTTAAAGCCTCTGCCTTCGGCTCAGGTCCTGATCCCAGGGTCCTGGAATCGAGCCCCACATCGGGCTCTCTGCTCGGCGGGGGGCCTGCCTCCCCCCCTCTCTCTGCCTGCCTCTCTGCCTGCCTCTCTGCCTACTTGTGATCTGTCTGTCAAGTAAATAAATGAAATCTTTAAAAAAAAAATCCTTAATTACATCTGCAATTGCCATTTAAAAAAAAAAAAAAAGATGAACAGAGCTATAGAATTCCAGCTATATTGTCATACTGCCCTAGTTCTGAGCATGGTTTGGGCTCCATTTTTCACACAGGAGATTAGAAAGTGTTAAAAACGATGTGGTCACCGAAAGGACTATTCCTCCGTATCACAAGAAGCCTCAAGGAGGTTGCTAATGGGGAATAAATCCCCATAATGTTATGGCTGCTATCCCCTGAAATCCCCTTTCATTCCAGCCTTCTTGGCCCTGCTGATTATGTCTGGCAGTTTCATTGGCGGATGAGAAACGCAGCCCATGTCGGGTCTGTAGTTTGTCTCCGATTTCTGGCAAAGGAAGCACTGATGCATGTCACCCATCTCCAAGTTCGGGAGCTTGCCGGTGCGACTCTTCCCCCTTATCAACTCTAGGATATGAAGACTTGTGAAGTCCTTCGCTCACAGATCACATGGCGCCATGAGGATCTGAGCTATGAGCCCAGCCCTCCGCCCTCCTCCAGTGGCCAACCGAATGGCCCATTTGTTAGAAAACAGAACAAAATCAATCCCAATGTAAAGAAAATGCCTGTGATTTACTTCAGATACAGCAACAGTCCACTGATTTCTGAGAATGGATCTAGGGGTGGACTCACAGGTCTCAGCCATTAAAGAGACCCTATCTGCCGATTGGAATCAGTCCCTTCATCATGAAAACACATTGTTTCTCTTCTCTGTAGATGATAACATCTAATTGAACCGGTAGAGAACAGCAATACACAGAGGTAAAAGAAACGCTCCCTCGCTTCATTTCTGCCTATAGAAAAAAAAATGCATCTTTAAGTCAGACTTGATTATCATTTCGTTACTTTGCAAAACACATTTCTGAGAATGTAGCTAGCGTTTTGAGACAGCACATGAAATATTAAAATGTAGCCAGACTGTGAACATTCAGCTTGGATACTGAGACTCTATTTGTACTGAAACTCTCATTAACTTAATGGGAACGATGCCCAGGAGCCTGGCCTCTGGTTAGGACAAAACAATGATGTTTCTCGATGATTTTTTTCCTTCTTGAATTCAGAAATCAAAGCTGAGGTTTCAACCTTGCAAAACCAAGACATTGGTAGGGGTTGGAAATAGTTCTATTTCGTAGATACTCGCTAATGGGCAGGGATCCTATGTGGGCTCTGCCTTCCAGTCATCTATCCAAGTGCATCCTTCCATGTCTCTGGACATGGGCACAAGTCCATGTCCTGAGTAGCAAGAGATGGTCCCTGTGGACCTGATTGTAAAAGAATATTCAGAACCAACAATTGCCAGCCCCATAAGGCAGAACTCGACTGTGTAAAGTGAACTCATCTAGAACAACTCACTGCACATCAAATTCAAAACAACCCCCAAATCTAGAGGTCTCAATCTGCTACCTGGAGGTTGAATTTGCCCCCGAGACCTGTTCTTTATCAACTTTGCTTTATGCAGTGCTGACCTGCAAAATACAAGGGAAAAGTAAGCTGCTGGCCACATTTAAAAATGAGGATACTTGGCACGAAATTGGGGTACCTCTTGGCAGGTCTGGGAGTTTTGGAACCACGTTTCATCAGGGCAGGTAACAACCCTGGGGATTTCAGACAAGGGTGTTTGTTTCCTGGGGAGGCTGCAACAACTTATCTAAACCTTGGTGGTTTCAAAGACCAGAAAATGATTCTCTCAAAGTTGAGGAGCTCATAAGTCTGAAACCAAGGAGCCTGCAGGATGGAGCTCCTTCCAGAGGCTCTAGGAGGGACTCCTGCCTCCCATCCTCCAGCTCCTGGTGGCCCTAAGGTGTCCCTTGGTTTGTGGCTATGTCCCTCCAGTCTCTGCCTC
>ML111599.1:0-42540 GCA_003697995.1 Taxidea taxus jeffersonii
CCTAAAGAGTCTTTTTTATAGCTTACCTCTCTCTCTCTCTTTTTGCCCCCCAACTTCATCTGTTTTGTTTCTTAAATTCCACAAATAAGCGAAATCATATGGTATTTGTCTTTGACTGACTTAGTTTGCTTAGCATTATACCCTCTGGTTCTAGCCACATCATTCCAAATGGCAAGATTTATAGTAAAGATCTTGAAAAGACAAATCTATGTAGAGAGTAGTGGTTGCCAGAGGCAGTGGGAAGGAGAGAATGTAAAATGACTGCTGTCAGATAGTGGGTTTCTCTTGGGGTAATGAAATGTTAGAAGATTAATTGTGGTTGCATAACTCTGATTATACTAAAAACCACTGCATTGTACAATTAAGATTGGTCAGTTGTATGGTATGTGAGAAATAATACCTCAGTAAATCTGTTTATCAAGGGTGATTGGGTTATGGACATTGGGGAGGGTGTGTGCTATGGTGAATGCTGTGAAGTTTGTAAACCTGGCAATTCACAAACCTGTACCCCTAGGGCTAATAATACATTATATGTTAATAAAAATTTTTTTTAAATCTGTTTATCAAATAAGTGCAATAAAAGGTGGAGATCCTGATTACCATCCCGCTGCCATATCTGATGGAGTAAAAATAGTAGTGCTCAAACTCTGGTGTGCAGAATCACCTTGTCTGTGGACTATAATAAAGAATGAAAAAGACAACTGAGTAAAGCATAGTGGAAAGTGACCTGGGCTAGTAATCAGAAAGACTTGAATCCTAGTCTTATCTGTAAGTTTTGTATCCTTGATCATGTCACTCAAGGTTTTCTTTGCATGTTGCCTAAACTATAAAAGCTTTTACAGTTTTCTTTTTAGTAGGAAGATGTTGAGATTATTCCAAGAAAAAAATGCCCCTGAAGCTAAATACTATTTCTTTAAATTCAAACAGGTGTGTCAATCAAAAACAATGATCATTACTCTAACAATGATTAAATATTACTTTTGTGTTAACACTTTGCCACTCTGTCACTTTGAATCTTAATCAGGTTTGCAAAATTGGTAATACTAATTTTAGGTAAGAGAAACTCAGAGAGGTTAAGTGATCTGCCTAAGATGACACAGTTGAGTCTCAAATCCACCTCTTCTGAAAGCAACACCAATGATCTTTTACCATACCACTTCCTCATAATTACTCTTGGATTTGCAATGTGATCAGAGGTCTTCACTTATTGCAAAGTCTGTCTTAAACTTCTCCAAGTGGGCTTAAATTTTAATTTTTCAAAAACATTGCTGCATATACCCACAAAGATAGAAAATCCAGCTTTAGGATTTACCAGATGATAGACAAAACAATCTCATAAATTACATGGTAATGTGCAATACTATACACATTTAGGAAGCATTATTCTCTAAACAGTTCCTCATTCAGTGGACTTAGAACGAACTGCATCAGAATCATTTGAGATACATATTTTAAACATAGGTATTAGGACCCAAGGTCTAAACTACTGAATCAGAATTTCTAGGAAATGCAACCTGAGAATGTTCCATTTTAACAAATACACTGGGTTTTCATATAAATACAAAAATTTGAAAACACTGATTAGATCAGTTCTGGTTCTGATTCCAAGATCTTGACTACAGTTTTGCATATTGATCCATATCACTGGTTTTCCTACTGTTTCTTTTTTTTTTTTTTAAAGATTTTATTTATTTATTTGACAGAGAGAGATCACAAGTAGGCAGAGAGGCAGGCAGAGAGAGAGGAGGAAGCAGGCTCCCTGCTGAGCAGAGAGCCCGATGCGGGGCTCGATCCCAGGACCCTGGGAACATGACCTGAGCCAAAGGCAGAGGCTTCAACACACTGAGCCACCCAGGCGCCCCTTTCCTACTGTTTCTTAAATAAGTTTAACAACAGGGCCTTGCTTTTCCTATTTCAGGAAATGTTAATAATTATATGAAGGTCAGGAGAGGGGAGGAGGCTTCTCCTAACACTGTATCTATTAGTATATTAGAGACTTATTAAAAACTACTATAAGATACCACCACAGGCCTACCACAATGTTTTAAATTTAAAAGGTTGACAATAACAATGGTGGGTGAGGATATGGAGCAAGAGGGAACTGTTCTATTTTTGTAATAGTATAAGTAAATTGGTACAACCACTTTGAAAAAATATTTGGAAATTCTGGGTTAAGATTACACAACCATTCATTTTCTCAGCAAACATTCATTGAGGGTATACTCAAGCATGGTGCTGCCTGCTGGGGGTAAAGATTAAATATGTAAGGATGCTTATGAGAGACAATAAATGTCACGTACCATAGTTATCACTGTGGTGATGGTAAGTCTGCCATGGAACCAAAGAGGGTTGTGGAGGCAACTAATCTACTCTGGGTGTGAGGGAGATAAGGTAAGGCTTCCCAGAGAATGTGATATCAGGGCTGACCTTTTTTTTTAAGATTTTTATTTACTTATTTGGCCTAGAGAGAGAAAGCACAAGCAGGGAGAGTGGAAGGCAGAGGGAGAGGGAGAAGCAGGCTCCCCGATGAGCAGAGAGCTAGATGTGGGACTTAGTCCCAATACTCTGGGATCATGACCTGAGCCAAAGGCAGACATTGAACTGACTGAGCCACCTAGGCACCCCAGGGCTGACTTTTGGAGGATGAATCCCCATTAGCTATTTGAAAAAAAGGAGAAGTTTGTTCTAAATAGAGGGAACAGCTTCATTCAAGGGTAAAGAGGCATTACAGCCTAGGGTGGTAAGAGTTCTGCCAGTATTTCAGATTGCTGGAGCACTGGGGACAGGACTTGAGGGGGCCTGAGATGCTACAGGAAGCAGAAAGGAGAAAGACAAAAAGTTAAATAAAGGCCAGATCATGAAGGGTCTTATATTCCATGTTGAAAATGTAGCATTTTTTTTCCTAAAGGCAATGAGCTATTTAAGGATTTTATTTTTTTAAAGATTTTTTAAAAAATGTTTTGACACAGAGAGAGAGAGATCACAAGTAGGCAGAGAGGCAGGGGGAGAGGGGAAAACAGGCTCCCTGTGGAGCAGAGAGCCCTATGCTGGGCTCGATTCCAGGACCCTGAGACCATGACCTGAGCTGAAGGAGAGAGGCTTAACACACTGAGCCACCCAGGCATGCCTGTTTAAGGATTTTAATCAAGGACTTCTATATAATCAATTTACAAAAACTGTAAAAAGTGTATGAATTGTAAAAATTTTGTAAAAAAAAATTTTACAAAAATTGTAAAAAGTGTATGAAGATTGGAGGCCAATCAGTTAAGTTGAAAGTCTAAAGTATAAGAACAATGGAAGGGGGAAAAAGAGGACAAGGATTCAAGAGGTTTTAAGAAAAAGTGTCAGTGGAGCTCAGAGGACGAGAATCTTAGGAAATTGCCCCAAGTATTAGTCAGGGCATCCGACTGGAATACTGCAATTTACCTATTTATTTACCTACATATAGATAAATAGCAGTGTTAATGTGGACCAAAAGACTGCTAACTCTTTCTAGAGGGAAAGAGTCTTTCCTAAAAAGGTGAGTCCCAGAATCTATATTTAGTTCTTCTAGTTGCTCCCACATGCTATAGTGACAGTTATCATTTTAACAGTAGGAGCTAAACTGAATCTGCTTTAGGAAAATTATTTATGATCTTCTATTTTAGAAAATCACATACTGACTTAAAATCTTAAAGTACTTCCACTCTATATGACTTTTTGTTGACTTTTTGCACTGTTATTTTCTCCCTTACCCTCGTCCCAGTAATGCACGTAATACCCAAGATTTTAAGACTGGACTTGCAGATTTGATTAGAGTTGAAAAACTTTATTAAATTTTATTATTAAAATTGGCTTTTAAAATTGTTTTCACTGTTGAAAGGCCATTTAAGAATGTTCCCATAAGGTAGCTCAATACCACACAATTCAACTATTTATTAGCAGCTTACTAAGTGGGAAAAGTGCAAAATAAGTTGCAAATTTCTTCCAAGATCTGAGAGATCTAGAGTCAAATGAGGGGGACAGAATTAAATTGGACATATTTGACATTTTTAAAAGAATAATCCAGAATAAAAATATAAGAAACAAACAAACAAAAAATACCAGAAAGTCTCCCACTGGCCTAAAAATGGGACAACTGGAATGGCAAAAAGAATAATGTCTATGATAGACTTAAAAATATCAAGTATATAAACAGAAGTGATGTGTTTCTAATTTTAACAAAAGCCACCAAAAAAAAAAAAAAAAGCCACCAACTCATTGATCATTTTTGGAGGTTGCTAGGTCACCAACTATGTAATTGATAGAGATATAATCAAGATTTTTCCTGTCTTTCCTATACAAACTGTATTTTAGGATAACCTAATAGTTCAAGAGAGTACTTTCTTCTTTTAGAATTCCAGCTAATGAGTGCACAAAAAACGCTAAAATCAGAGAATTTCTGTGTTGTAATCCAAAATTAAATCATGAATCTAGGTAATAACAAGCAATGGATGTTAAGACCATTAAATGAGACATGGATTGGGAATTCAATAATAAAGGGATTAAGCTGAAACCACCTGAAATTACTGATTAATATTATTAAAAGTGTAATAAACCAGAGATGTCATTTACTTATTGTCTTTCAGCTCCACATCCATACTTCCTATAATTGGTTCTCTGATCCTGAGGTTAGGCTTTGAAAAAAAATATTCTCTTTCCATAGCTGAGACCCTGACGATTTCACCAAAAGGAGCCATTAAAGGTATGGAGGATTTTAAAAAGTATAGAAAAAGGATTAATTCTTCTTGTTTTTCTTTTTCTTGTCTGTATTGTCCCAGAATGGCCCTTTCTCCTAGTGGGAACTGTTTCCTCCCTTGTGCAACCCTCAAAAAAATCTAATCTCTCTCATCTCTGCAGAAATACTACCAGTAGTCTGGGGGCACCCCTTTCTTAGAGGTTTCACCTACAGCTCTGGGAGGTCCATCCTCTGAGCCTAAAGACACCAGTTCCATTTTGTTCTCTCAGCTATAGGTATTTTAATAGTTCCTTCAGCTATCATCTTTTGATTACATCAGTCTATTTATTTACTCGTTTGAATCTCCCATAACTGCATAACCAATCCTTTAAATAAAATTTCCTCTTGAAGTACTAAATGTGATTTGTTTTCCCAACTGGACCTTGACTCATATACCAGGCATTAAGTGATGCAATAGGAAGTATACTGCACCATGAATGAAGCATTTTAATTTTAAACCATGTTACTGAGATACAACTTACATACAATGAAATTCACCAATTATAATTGTATAATTAGATTACAGTCCAGTAACCATGACCACAATTATATATAGAACATTTTTAGTATTTATTATTTAGTATTTATATAATTTAGTATATGGCTTTTTGTGTCTCACTGCTAGCTTTCCCTTAGCACAATGCTTCTGACATTCATCACTCTGTTACATATTTGTTCCTTCTGTCCTTATTCCATCATACGAATCTACCACAATTTGCTCATTCATCAACTGAAAGACATTTGAATTATTCCAAACTTTAGCCTACTGTGAATAAAGTTCCTATGAACATATGAGAGCAAGGTGTTTTTGTGAAAATGTGTTTTCATTTCTCTTGACAAATACTAGGAGTGGAACAGCTTGATTTAATGATAAGTGTAGGTTTATAAAAAACTGCCAACTGCTCTTCAAAGTAGTTATACTATTTTGCATTTGAAGAGCAATGTGTGAAATGCCAGTTGCTGACATCATTGTCAGCACTTGGGATTGTCAGTCTTTTATTTATTTTTATTATTATTTTCAAATAACCAACATAGAGTACATCATTAGTTTTTGGTGTAGTGTTCAACAATTCCTTAGTCATATATAACACTCAGTGCTCATCACCACATGTACCTTCATTAATACCCATCACCTGGTTACCCCATCCCCTCATCCCCCTCCCTTCTGTAACCCTCAGTTGTTTCCTAGAGACCAAAGTCTCTCATGGTTTATCTCCCTTTCTGATTTTTTCCCATTCAACTTTCCCTCTCTTCTCCTGTGGTCCTCCACATTATTCCTTATGTTCCACATATCAGTGAAACCATACAATAATTGTCTTTCTTTGCTTGACCTATTTCACTTAGCGTAATTCTCTCCAGTTCAATCCATGTCCATACAAATGGTAGGTATTCATCCTTTCTGATGTCTGAGTAATATTCCATTGTATCTATGAACCACATCTTCTTCAACTACTCAACTATTGAAGGACATTTTTGCTCTTTCCACAGTTTGGCTATTGTGCCCCTTTTTTCACTACATCTGTATCTCTGGGGTAAATGCCCAGTAGTGCAATTGCTCAGTAGTAGGGTGGCTCGATTTTTAACATCTTGAGGAATATCCATACTGTTTTCCAGAGAGACTATATGAGGTTGCAGTCCCACCTGTGTAAGAGTGTTCCCCTTTTTCTACATCCTTGTGAACATTTGTTGTTCCCTGTCTTGTTAATTTTTGCCATTTTTACTGATATAAGGTGATTTCTCATTGTGGTTTTGGTTTGTATTAACCTGATGGCAAATGATGTTGAGCATTTTTTCATGTGTCTATTGCCAATTTGTATGTCTTCTTTGGACAAATGTCTGTTCATGTTTTCTTCCCATTTTTTGATGGAATTGATCTTTGGGTGTTAATCTTGGATACCAGCCCTTTATCTGTAATGTCCTTTGCAAATATCTTCTCCCATTTCATAGGTTGCCTTTCAGTTTTGTTGACTATTTCCTTTGCTGTGCAGAAGCTTTTTATCTTGATGAAATCCCAATAGTTCAGTTTTGCTTTTGCTTCCCTTGCCTTTAGAGACATGTCTTGGAAGAAATATCTGTGGCCAAGGTCAAGGAGGTTACTGCTTGTGTTATCCTCTAGGATTTTGATCAGTTCCTGTCCCACAGTGAGGACTTTCATCCATTTTGAGTTTGTCTTTATATGTGGTGTAAGAGAATGAACCAATTTCACTCTTCTGCATGTGGTTGTCCAAGTTTCCTAATACTATTTATTGAAGAAACTATCTTTTTTCCATTGGATGTTCTTTCCTGCTTTGTTGAAGATTAACTGACCATAGAGCTGAGGGTCCATTTCTGGACTCTCCGTTCTGTTCCACTGATCTATGTGTCTGTTTTTCTGCCAATACCATGCTGCCTTGATGACCAGTCTTGTAATATAGCTTGAAGTCAGGCATTGTACTGCCCCCGGCTTTGGTTTTCTTTTCCAACAATCCCCTAGCTATTTAGGGTCTTTTCTGGTTCCATACAAATACAAAAAAAGGATTGTTTGTTCTAAATCTGCAAAAATGTCAATGGTATTTTGATAGGGATTGCATTGAATGTGTAGATTTTTCTGGATAGCATAGACACTTAAAAATTTTTTTTTATTTATTTGACAGAGAGAGAGATCACAAGTAGGCAGAAAGGCAGGCAGAGAGAGAGGGGGAAAGCTGACTCCCCACTGAGCAGAGAGCTCGATGTGGGGCTCGATCCCAGTACCCTGAGACCATGATCCAAGCAGAAGGCAGAGGCTTAACCCACTGAGCAAGCCAGGTGCCCCTAGCATAGACATTTTGACAATGTTTATTCTTCCAATCCATGAACATGGAATGCTTTTCCATCTCTTTGTGACTTCCTTAATTTCTTTCATAAGGGTTCCGTAGTTTCTAGAGTATAGATCGTTTATGCTTTGGTTAAGTTTATTCATAGATGTATTATGGTTTTGGTGCAATTGTAAATAGGTTTGATTTTTTAATTTCTCTTCCATTTGTCACATTGTCAGTATATAGAAATGCAACTGATTTCTGTGCATTGTTGTATCCTGCCATGTTATTGAATTCCTGTATGAGTTCTAGTAATTTGAGGATGGAGTTTTTTGGGTATTCTACATAAAGAATCATGTCATCTGTGAAGAGAGAGTTTGACCTCTTCTTTGACAGTTTGGATGCCTTTTGTTTCATTTTATTGTCTGCTGAGGTGAGAACTTCTAGTACTATGTTGAACAAAAGTGATGAGAGTGGGCATTCCTGTTGTTTTCCTCACCTTAGGGGAAAAGTTCTCTGTTTTTCCCCATTGAAAATGATATTCATTGTGGGCTTTTCATAGATGGCTTCTATGATATTGAGGTATGCTCCCTCTATCCCTATACTTTGAAGAGTTTTAATCAAAGAATGCTGTATTTTGCCAAATGCTTTTTCCACATCAAATGAGAGGGGTCATATGGCTCTTGACTTTTCTTTTATTAATGTGCTCTATTACATTGTTTGAGTTGTAAATGTTGAACCACACTTGCGTCCCAGGAATAAATTCCACATGGTAGTGGTGAATAATCCTTTTAATGTATTGTTATATATAATATCCATGTATTATAGCCTATTGGCTAGAATCTTGAGTATTTTGGTATCCATGTTCATCAGGAATGTTAGTCTGTAATTCTTTTCACTGAGGTCTTTGGTTTTGAGATCAAGGTAATGCTGGCCTCATAGAACAAGTTTGTAAGTTTTCCTTCAATTACTATTTTTTAAAACAGCTTTAGTAGAATAGGTATTACTTCTTTAAGTGTTTGGTAGAATTCCACTGGGAAGCCATCTGGTCCTGGACTCTTGTTTGTTGTTAGTGTCCCTTTACACCTCTTAATACGGCCTTTGGTTTAAAATCTAATTTGTCTGATATGAGGATTGTTACTCAGCTTTCTTTTGAGGTCCATTAGAGAAGTAAATGGTTCTTCCCACCCTTCATTTTCAGTCTGGAGGTTTTTTCAGCTCTAAAATGAGTCTCCTATAGGAAACATATAGATGGCTCTTGCTTTTTTATCCAATTTGATACCCTGTGTCTTTTGGTTGAGGATTCAATGCATTCAGAGTAACTATTGAAAGATATGAATTTAGTGCCATTGTATTGCCTATAAAGCCCCTGTTTCTATAGATTTTCTCTTTCCTTCCAGTCTATGTGACTCTTGAGTGTCTCTTCCATTACAAAATCCCCCTTAATATTTCTTGTAGGGCTGGCATATTAGTCACATATTCTTTCAGGTTCTGACTGTCCTGGACGATCTTTATCTCTCCTTCCATTCTGAACAACAGCCTTGCTGGATAAAGTATACTTGACTGCATGTTCTTCTTATTTAATACCCTGAATATATCTTGCCAGACCTTTTCTGGCCTTTCTGTGGATAGGTCTGGTGTTATTCTAAGGTTCCTGCCTCCATAACTAAGGAATCTCCTTATTATTAGGAAGTTGCTCTCAGGATAGTTTCTTTGGATTTAAGATTTGTAAGCTTCACTATTATATGTTGGGGTATTGATCTATATTTGTGGATTTTGTGTGGAGTCCTCTCCACCTCTTTGGACATGAATGCTTGTTTCCTTTCCCAGACTAAGGAAGTTCTCAGTAATGATTTGCTCAGATATACATCTTAGCCCTTTCTTGCTTTCCACCCTCTCCTGGATCCTGAGAATTCTGACATTGGTTCTTTCAATGTATCATTAATTTTTTTTTTTTTTTTTGTCAGAGAGAGAGCAAGCACAGGCAGACAGAGTGGCAGGCAGAGGCAGAGGGAGAAGCAGGCTCCCTGGCGAGCAAGGAGCCCGATGTGGGACTCGGTCCCAGGACGCTGGGATCACGACCCGAGCCGAAGGCAGCTGCTTAACCAACTGAGCCACCCAGGCGTCCCTCGATGTATCATTAAATTCTTGAAGCTTCTCTTCATGAGTGATTAATTGCCTTTCTCTCTTTTCCTCAACTTCCCTCCTTTCCATTAGCCTGTCCTCTAGATCACTAGAGGCAGAGGCTTAACCCACTGAGCCACCCAGGTGCCCCTATTACTAGGATTTAAAAACAAATATATATCTGATTAATTAGAAACAATGTTTGGAACAGTTTCTTGTGTAATAGACAAAATATAAGTTATATAAGTTATAATGTACTTGGTAACATGATCCTGAAAGATGCCAAAGCATTTTTATTTGCATTTTCAGCTCATGTGAGAAATAACTTTGACTTTATACATAAATTGAGGAAATTGTACATTTAGATAGAAATAATAATAATGAGATAATGACTAAATTATTTATCTGTTATATTGGAGTTCTTATTACAGGAGTGTACTGATCTGTTTTACAGCCATTCTATGCTTTTGTGTCTAATTTATTTTTGTGTGTCTACTTTTAAAAGATGTATGAGAATCTAATATATCAGAATTATGAAGAGTGCATTGGTTAAACATAAAATATGGTGACCAAATGTCTTGGTTTTCTCAGAACTAGGGTTTCTTGGAATGCTGGACTTTCGGTTCTGGGACAATCCCAGGCAAAGAGGGAGAGTTCATTATCCTAACTTGTAATCAACTTTTAAATACTAGAAAAACATGGTTTGTTAAAAGTTGTTAATTACAAAGTTTAAATTAGATGCAAGTTAAACATTTTTTACAAGAATCCTTTATAAATGATGCTATATACTTCATATACATCACATCAAGATGTGCATAATGTTAGGTTGTCCTATGATTATTGTTACTAAACTTTAAGTCATGACTGCCTGATCTCCATTTTGTTTTTTCCCTTGAGACCAATAAGTTATCTTTGGGGTGATACTTTACAATCTGCAAATTTTCCTTGCCTGAATTAGTTATTTCTTCTAGGAGTGGGGAAAAGGTGATTAATTTTCTAACTTCATAATTTCTTCTGTGTTTATAAGCTGTAATGAAGAATTTTTTTGTAACAAAGAACTCTTCCTAGTTATCTGAGTCTACTCAGCCACCATGAAGGAGTGATTAGTTCTTTCTCTTTAATTATCAATTTTCAGAGTAAATAGTTGTGTAATTGCCACTTTCACTGATAACAAGTATATATATATATATATATATATTGTTGTATATATATATACAAGTATATATACTTGTTATCAGGCCTTTTCTTTTTTGAGTTGTCAAGAGCTGTGAAGGGTATGATTTTATCCTACTTCAAAGCTTACAAGTTAACCTGCCATAATTTCATGGATGACAGTAAAATATATGAGACTCCAGCATGAGAGACAAAAATAGTTTATTATTCATAGCGGTAGCAGTAAAGTATCAGCATTTTCCACCAATTCCCAACTCCCAATTCCTACACCATTAGGCAAAAGGAATAGGTGACAGCTGCACACACTGTGGATTGTGTTATAGGAGAGAAACACTGAGTTTAGATACTTAAATCTTTTATAGCAAGCTGTAAAACTGACTGCTTTTTCTCCAGAGTGAGACATTATCTTTTTAGTCTGGACCTATTCATGCTTCTTGCCCTTTTCCCCAGAGGGAGGTATTATCTCTATCTTCCAAGGCTATTTGCTACCTAAACATCTTCAATAAGGTACATCAGACTGTCTTTACTTTCAAGATATGAGAAATGTGACACCATGTATATCAGTATGCACTGGTTGTTCTCCTTTGTCCCCTTCTTTCCTTAAATATTCCCTGACCTTTTCTGCAGCCAGGAGGTTGACATCTACAGACTGCCTCACCCAGCCTCCCTTGCTCTCTGGCTTCTGATTGGATTGGCCAGTTAAGGCCATCAGCAAGAGACTGGGAAGAGGGACTAAGTATTTATTCCCTTCTCTCCATCCTGTTCCCTCTTCACGTTGTTACAGTTCTTGTACTAGCTGCATTCTACAGTCACAGTTCTTATAAGGGGGTCTTTCTTCCATGTTACAGATTCTCTCTAGCCTCATTCTCTCTAATACCCCCCATCTTAAATTTGGTAAAAGTGCGTAATTGCTCTTACTACCTGACCTTTGTCGTGTTCTCTTAACCTTGTCTGGATCTTTGTAAATAGTTCTTTCAGGGGCATCTGGCTGGCTCAGTCTGCTAAGTGTCTGCCTTTGGCTCAGGTCATGATCCCAGGCTCCTGAAAGCAAGCATCAGGCTTCCTGCCCAGCAGGGAGTCTGCTTCTCCCTCTCCTTCTTCCTCTCCCCCATCATGCTCCCTCTCACTCAAATAAATAAAATTTTTAAAAACCCAAATTTAATATTAAAAAAAATTTTAAAAACACTCCTAAAACTAATATTATACTGTATATTAACTAACTGAAATTTAATAAAAACTTTAAAATAATAAATTAATAAATAAATATTTTTAAAAAATAATTATTTTAGTATAGTCTCTTTAGTTATACTTCCTAAATATGCTTTCCACTTTTTGCCAGGACACTAACATGAACTCATAGATTCCATTAATTCTGAAGAGAAAAAATAGAAATTAATGAAACCAAGGATTAAGAAGTGGTTTAGCAAAACAAAAGATTTTAAAATAGGAAAATATTATTATTATCAGTATGCTAATTTATGCAAATACATTTATACAACTATATAAGATCAAAACCAATAAAACCCTTTTAGGATAATTTACAGAATATGACAATGCAGTAGCAGTGAAATTATTTGAAAAATCAAAGAGTCAAAAGTACAAAAGATTTATATTCTATTTGATAAAGGGCAGGAGCAGATGATTCACCAACAAAGAAATATAGACTATAAGTCCTGACATGAAAAAATGCCCAGTTTTGGTAGTAGTAAAAGCAAAGCAAATTGGGACACCCAGGTGCCTCAGTTGGTTAAGTGGCTGTCTTCCGCTCAGGTCATGCATGATTCCAGGGCCCTGGGATCCAGTCCCCCCATTAATCCAGTCCCTTAAGAGGGAGCCTGCTTCTCCCCTTCCCTCTGCCTGCTGCTTCCCCCTGTGTGTACTTTCTTTCAAATAAATAAATAAAATCTTTTTTAAAAAAGCAAAGCAAATTAAAGGCACAACTACATCTCTTCATAACTATCCAAGATAAATCACACCAGCAACATAGCATTGGTAGACTGTTGGAAAATGAATGTATTGCTGGTGGCCCCTGATGTCTTAGCTGAGGACCTAGAATGGTAGTTACATAATTCTTTGATGGAGTAATTCCACTTTAAACAACAGACCCTAAGTAGATGGTACAAAAGAAGATAAAAATGAAGCTCATATGAATCTGGCACCTGGAAAGTGATATAACACAGGAGGGCAAAATCAGAGCCCTTGGAAATCTGCTCTAGTAAGAGACACCCCTCCCTGAGGGGGGCTTTGGAAATGAAAAGGCAGAATTCTAGGTAGGTATTGTGGTCTCAGAATACAGGGACCACAAAACAAAAGGAAATTCCTGCAACAGTGGAGGGCCCCAGCATTGGAGCTAGGAAGCAGGTTGTGGTCAGTGAGAGCAGGAAGGAACTTGCAACTAGGATCACCAGAAACCATGAACTGGCTGAGCTGATAGCTTCTCTTTCCTAGAACAGAAAAAATCCTGGAAAAAGCGCTCATGACAGGTCAAAAACTCAAAGAACAGTAATGGCCGGGAAGGGGCTTTAGCGGGGAACAAGACATGATTCCAGAGCCTGGGTGTGTGCCTGAGAGCT
The DNA here is from genome assembly GCA_003697995.1 of Taxidea taxus jeffersonii. NCBI lineage: Eukaryota > Metazoa > Chordata > Mammalia > Carnivora > Mustelidae > Taxidea > Taxidea taxus. Next base: position 13,404 of record ML111599.1, read on the forward strand.
CAGAGCCACTCACGGTTTTAAAAACACAAGGGGAAGAGATAATTCCAAGCTCCTGAAAACACTCCTGAGGGTAGCTGTGGGCATGCACTGTGGAAATCTGCAGTTTTCAGAGGCACAAGTAAAAATGGAGACTCTCTGTCCTACAGAGTTGACTAAAGAGGTAAGACTGTTGTTTTCCCCTGTGGGCCAGAGGTTTGGCTACAGCCATTTTTACTTTGATCCTCCTGAAGAGGCATAGAAAGGCCCTAAGACACAAAAGGCACCTAAGAAGTCCAATTTCCACTAAGCCCATCCCCCTGAACAGGGGCAACTCTGCACAGGCAGGGATTACCTGAGAAACAGAGTGGCAGACCCATCCCCCAGAAGATAGGCTGAAAGAACAGGTGGATGATAATCCTTTGGATCCTATAAGACTGCAAAATCCCAATGCAGGAGGAAAATTGTATATTGAGCTCCAGATGTGGTCTCACAACTCAATTTACTTTTTTTTTTTTTAAAGATTTTATTTATTTATTTGACAGACAGAGATCACAAGTAGGCAGAGAGGCAGGCAGAGGGAGAAGGAGAAGCAGGCTCCCCGCTGAGCAGAGAGCCCCATGCGGGGCTCGATCACAGGACCCCGAGATCATGACCCGAGCTGAAGGCAGAGACTTAACCCACTGAGCCATGCAGGCACCCTCAATTTACTTTTCAGATACAATTTTCTTTTCTTCATTCTTTTTCTTTTCCTTTTCTCACACTGTTTTCCTCTGCTGTATTCTTCTTTATGCCTTCTCATTTCAACTAGATGTCTATTATACCAACTAATTTTCTCAGAGGCCCTCTTTAACTTGTATTTTACACACCTATATTTTTTATAGATATATGTTTTATTTTAGTCCTTTTTTCACTCAACTCGGTTTTATCTTTTTTTTTTTAAATCTCTAAGCATTTTTTTTAAGATTTTCATAGTTTATTTTTTTTTAAAGATTTTTATTTATTTATTTGATAGACAGAGATCACAAGTAGGCAGAGAGGCAGGCAGAGAGAGAGGAGGAAGCAGGCTGTCCGCAGAGCAGAGAGCCCGATGTGGGGCTCGATCCCAGGACCCTGGGATCATGACCTGAGCTGAAGGCAGAGGCTTTAACCCACTGAGCCACCCAGGCGCCCCCGGTTTTATCTTTTTATATATACAAGTTTTACTCTCCTAATGATTTTGGGATGTAGTGTCTTCTAATACACAGATCAAAATATATCCAGGAACAACAGAAATACTACATTTTTTCCACACTGAGAGATTGCAGTCCCACTTTCCCTCCCCCTCTTTTAAAATTTTTATTTATAATTTTTATTTTCTACTTCATATGTATGTATATATATTTTTAATTTTTAAAAACATTTTTTCAACTTTATAAAGTTTTATTCTTGTGTTTCATTTTGGCTTTGTTTTTTTGGTGGTGGCGTCTGATTACTACCAGAAGATTGAAATATGCCCTGAATATTTTCAGACCACAATGCTGTGAAACTAGAACTCAAGAAGAAATTTGGAGGGAACTCAAACATTTCACAGTTAAAGAGCATCTTGTTAAAGAATGATTGGGTCAACTAGGAAATTAAAGAAGAACATAAACAATTCATGGAAACTAATGAGAATGAAAACACATCAGTCCAAAATCTATGGGATACTGCAAGGGCAATCCTAAGAGGGAAATACATAGCCATCCTAGCCTGTCTCAAAAAATTAGAAAAATCAAAAATGCACAAGCTAACCTTACACCTAAAGGACCTGGAGAAAGAACAGCAAAAAAAGCCTAAACCAAACAGGAGAAGAGAAATAATAGAGATTAGAGGCAGAAGTCAATGAGGTAGAAACCAGAGGAAGAGTTGAACAGATCAATTAAACTAGAAGCTGGTTCTTTGAAAGAATTCATAAAATTGATAAACCACTGGCCAGACTTATCCTTATCCAAAGAATATCCCCAGACTATCCCCTTATCCAAAAGAAAAGGGAAAGGACCCAAATTAATAAAATCATACATGAAAGGGGAGAGATCACCATTAACACCAAGGAAATAGAAACAATTATTAGAAATTATTTTTTTCCTAGTTGGATCAAATTTTATTTTATTTTGTTTTATTTTTTTACTGATATGTATTTTTTAAAGATTTTATATATTTATTTGAGAGAGAGCACAAGAGGGGGAAGGTCAGAGGGAGAAGCAGACTCCCCGTGGAGCTGGGAGCCCAATGCGGGACTCGATCCTGGAACTCCAGGATCATGACCTGAGCTGAAGGCAGTTGCATAACCAACTGAGCCACCCAGGTGCCCTATTTTGTTTTATTTTATTTTATTTTCCCTAGGAAGAGAAAATAGTGTCCTTTATTATTTTTTTTATTGTGTTATGTTAGTCACCATTAGTTTTTGCTTTAGTGTTCCATAATTCATTGTTTGCATATAACACCCAGTGCTCTATGCAATCTGTGCCCTCCCTAATACCTATCACCGGCCTCAAACATTTCCTCACCCCCTCCCTTCTAAAACTTTCCATTTGTTTTCCAGAGTCCATAGTCTCTGCTGGTTCGTCTCCCACTCCTATTTCTTCCCCTTCATTTTCCCCTTCTCCTACCAGAAGCTGTATGCCACCAACAAACTAGGCAATCTGGAAGAAATGGATGCATTCCTGGAAACTTATAAACTACCAAGACTGAAACAGGCAGAAATAGACAATCTGGACAGACCAATAACCAGCAAGGAAATTGAAACAGTAATCAAAATCCTCCCAAGAAACAAGAGACCTGAACCAGGTAGCTTCCTAGGGAATTCTACCAAATATTTAAAGAAGAAATAATACTTATTCTACTGAAGCTGTTAAAAAAAAAAAAAAAAAGGAAAACTTCCGAACTTGTTTTATGAGGACAGCATTACCCTGATCTCAAAACCAAAGACCTCAGCAAAAAGAAGAATTACAGACCAATATTCCTGATGAACATGGATACCAAAATATTCAAAAAGATTCTAGCCAGTAGGATACATTAAAAGCATTATTCACCATGACTAGGTGGGATTTATTCCTAGGATGCAAGTGTGGTTCAACATTCACAAATCAAACAATGGGATAGAGCACATTAATAAAAGAAAAGTCAAGAGTCTTATGACCCTCTCAGCTGATGCAAAAAAAATTTTTTTTGACAAAATACAGCATTCTTTCTCGATTAAAACTCTTCAAAGTAGAGGGATAGAAGGAACATACCTCAATATCATAAAGGCCATCTATGAAAAGTCCACAGCAAATATCATCCTCAGTGGAGGAAAAACAGAAAGCTTTTCCTTTAAGGTCAGGAAGACAATAAGGATGCCCACTGTCATGATTATTATTCAAAATAGTGCTAGAAGTTCTAGGCTCAGCAATTAGACAACAAAAAGAAATAAAAGGCATCCAAATTGGCAAAGAAGAAATCAAACTCTCTCTTCACAGATGACATGATCCTTTATTGTGGAAAACCCAAAAGATTTCACCCCTAGTTACTAGAACTCATACAGCAATTCAGTAATGTGACAGGACACAAAATCAATGCACAGAAATCAGTTGCATTTCTACACTAACAATGTGACTGAAGAAAGAGAAATTAAGGAACTAATTCCACTTAAAACAACTCCAGTAACTGTAAAATACCTAGGAATAAACCTAACCAAAGAGGTAAATGATCTACATTCTAGAAACTACAGATCACTTACCAAAAAATTGAGGAAGACACAAGAAAATGGACAAACAGTCCATGCTCAATGGATTGGAAGAATAAACATCATTAAAATGTCTATGTTGTCCAGAGCAATCTACACTTTCAATGCAATTCCTATCAAAATAACTTTGACATTTTTCACAGAGTTGGAACAATCTTAAAATTTGTATGGAACCAGAAAGGACCCCAAATCACCAGGGGAATGTTGAAAAAGAAAAACAAAGCTAGGAGCATCACAATGCCTGACTTCAAGATATATTACAAATCCGTAGTGATCAAGACAGTATGGTAGTGGCACAAAAATGGACACATAGATCAATGGAACAGATTAGAGTCCCCAGAAATGGACCCTCAACTCTATGGTCAACTAATCTTTTTTTTTTTTTTTTTAAGATTTTATTTATTTATTTGCTAGAGAGAGAGAGAGAGAGCACAGGCAGACAGAGTGGCAGGCAGAATCAAAGGGAGAAGCAGGCTCCCTGGCGAGCAAGGAGCCCAATGTGGGACTCAATCCCAGGATGCTGGGATCATGACCTGAGCCGAAGGCAGCTGCTTAACCAACTGAGCCACCCAGGCATCCCTCAACTAATCTTTGAAAAAGCAGGAAAGAACATCCAATGGAAAAAAAATCTCTTCAATAAACGGTTCTGGGAAAACTGGACAACCACATGCAGAACAATGAAACTAGACCATTTTCTTACACCATACACAATGATAAACTCAAAATGGATGAAGGACCTCCATGTGAGACAGGAATCCATCAAAAGCCTTGAGGAGAACATAGGCAGTAACCTCTTTGACATTGGCTGGAACAACTTCTTTCAAGATATGTCTCTAGAGGAAAGGGAAAAAAAAGCGAAAATGAACTTTTGGGACTTTATTATTATGCTGAGTGAAATAAGTCAAGCAGAGAGAGTCAACTATCATATGATTTCACTTATTTGTGGAGCATAAGGAATAACACGGAGGATATGGGGAGATGGAGAGGAGAAGGGAGTTGGGGGAAATTAGAGGGGGAGATGAACTGTGAGAGACTGTGGACTCTGAGGAATTAACTGAGGGTTTTGGAGGGGAGCGGGGTGGGAGGTTGGGTGAGCCTGGTGCTGGGTATTGCGGAGGGCACATATTGCATGGAGCACTGGGTGTGGGGCATAAACAATGAATTCTGGGACACTGAAAAGAAATTAAAGAAATAAATAAAAGTTAAATATATATATATATAAAGAAATTAAAGAAAATACTTTTGCACAGCAAAGGAAACAGTCAACAAAACTAAGAGGCAATCCATGGAATGGGATATTTGAAAATGACATTTCAGATAAAGGGCTGGTATCCAAACTCAGTACCCAAAAAACATATTTTTTAGAGTAGAAACTCATTTAATTTGATTAAATACTGAAGTAATCTTTTTGGTATCTCCTTATTTGTGGTCTATGGGTTAGCCCTGCCAAGTAGCACAATACCTAACATAACAGATGCTAAAAGCAACCAAACAACTCTCCCTCCAAAAAACACAATTAGTTTCCTTTCTCTAATCACACCTCAATACACATAAACAAACACACACATAACACATGCAAACACACCCTTGTCTAAAAATAAGAGGAAATATTTTTAATAAGTACTTTGATTCCATTGTGAGTTTCTATCTGTGTGATGCTAACATTTGTCTCTGAAAATCCGAGAAACTAACCTGGGATCTCTCTGCTTCCCAAAAAGAACTGGCCTGGGGCCTGGTGTATACCTCCATTTATTGTTCTGAAGAGAATCCCTATAAGGAATAATGCTTCATTTATAACACAGCCCTTCAAACTTTAATCTGTATACAAATAACTTGAAGAGACACTCATACACATCTGTTTTTCTCCTCAGCACTTATCATCTTCTAATTTACTACATATATATCTTATTTCTCATATTTGTTGTTTGTATCACACCGTACAATATAAATTTCACAAAGTCAGGGATTTTTGTGTATCTGTAATGTCTGTCTCATAAGGCACTCAATAAGTATCTATTGAATAAGTTAATAAATATTTATTTCATTTATCTAAATTGCATTTTGAAGACTAAAGCACTTGCTAGATATCAAGCATTGTGAGAGGTGCTTTGTGGAATACTAAGATAAAATAACACTGGGCAAAAAAGAAAAAAACTAAACACTGGGCCCTCCCTTCAGGAGTTTACAGATTAGTGGGGAAGACAGATCTGTAAAAACAAATATAATAAAGACAGGAGGGACCCAAGGAATCAAACAGATATTCTGACATGAGGCAACATGGGGACACTAAGTGGAGAAGGTAGCACTTGAAGGATGGTAGAATATTTACCTATGGGGTAGAGGAAGAATTTCCAGATAAAGGAAACAAGTGGAGGAGAGGTCTGGAGACAGAAAAATAATCTCAATGTGTTTTTAAAGGGATAATAATTTCTCTATTGCAACTGAAGCAAGAGGGAGGATTATGTGGACAGTAAATTAGGAAAGCTTAAGTGGGACCTGATAGTATGAAAACATAAGGGTCCTTGGTTTTAGCCAAATTTAAAAAAAAAAAATACACTTGCCCAGTCTTCTATTGGCGTATGCATATGTATTTGCAAAGTTGCACCAGTGTTCCTGGTGGCTGCCTAGAGCTAACGTCCACTAACTGAAAAGGTGATTTGGGAGGTAGCATAAAAAGTGAGATGACAGAGTGAGAGTGAGGCAAAGGCTTGAGGCAAGGAATCCAGGTAGGAAATTTACAAATCCTGGGGAGGGTTTGTGAGAAAAGAGTTGAGGAATCCAGCTCAAAACAATGAGGAGAGGTTGTTGGAACTCTTATTTGCTAAATTGTGAGGATAACTTGGGATCTATAGGTTAGAAACTAGCTTTAGCTAGCATTCCTCTCCCTTGCTTTCCTGGTTCCATACATTTCTCCATTCTCTACTGGGACCACGTAATTCACGTTCTAACAAGTCTTGGGAGGTAGAATAATACAGTAATTAAAGAGACAATATAGGGTCAAAGGACTTACCCTGCTTCATGACATTGGTAAGTCCTTAAACTCTTTTAAGCATCAGTTTCTTCATCTGAAAAATGGAAAAAGGAGAAATAAATCAATTGAAAGGCTTAAATATGAAAATACCTAAAACACTTAGCTGAATATCTGACTGATATTTGAGATAGATTATGTTATGCTACATGAATAAGTGATCCCCCAATGTCTGTGGTTTAAAATGAGCTTTATTTCTCAATCATGCTACATGGCCACCATGAGTCAGCAGAACTCTTTCCATTATAATTACTCAGAAAGGGAACCAGGCAGGCACAGTAGCTACCATCTTAAAAATCACCGTTCCCTATGTCAAAGAAAAAGAAAATTCTGGAGGGTCTCACACTGACCATTAAATGCTGAACCCAGAAGAGATACTTATCACTCTCACTGACGACTCATTGGCTAGTGCCAGTTGTATGGCCTCAGTTACTACAAAGGGGCCGGAAAGTGCAATCCTACCATATGCCCAGGAGATAGGAGAGCCTGAAATATTTGGCAAGTCTTTATTATTGCAATTATAACTTAAGATCTTGGATGTTAATTGTCTTCCTTTCTGTACTCCCAACCTCTTTTTTGAGCCTTCATTTCAGGAGGCTACAGTAAAATAGTCAACCCTCACATCAATGGCAACAGAATCCTCACAGTGCCTTCTAGTAGTACCTGAAGTTACTTCATTAGCCCTTGGAGGGAAGTTAATATTGAGTCTTCCTGCAAGGAAGTTAGCTAGCGCAGCTAATAATAGCATTAATTGTCCAGCTTGCCCCTTTTTGTAGGCCTCATAAAAGCACTCAGGATAAATCCTTAGGTTCCAAGACTACACTTTCAGAAATGCTTTGTGAAATCCTTCCTTTCTTCTTGTAAAGAATATCTAAATTTCAAGTATTTATAGGACCTAAATACAAAACTCAACATTTTTTCACCATTCAGTGTTTTTATTGCATGGAAACTCCCCTCTGGATTCAATACCCTCTTCCTTCTCACAATATATTATGTATATAAATATTCATAAAGATTAAGCCAAAATCATTATGTACTTCCTGAAGACCTATCTGCAAATCCAACTAGAATAATGATCCTTAATTACAAATAATAGAGAGGAGTTGTTTCTGAAGGAACCATAGCTTCATGTTCTAGTCTCCAATTGTGTCTCCTAATTGGAGTCCATGGACACATGTCTACAACAGAATTTCAGATAATTAGTTTCCTTTGTAGTTTTATGTGTTGTATTTTATGCATTTAAAATCTGAGAAGGCATTCAAAATTTTACCAGACTGCTTAAGTTACTTGGCCTGTTGTTTTTTTTTTAAAGATTTATTTATTTATTTATTTGACAGAGATCACAAGTAGGCAGAGAGGCAGGCAGAGAGAGAGTGGAGGAAGCAGGCTGTCCGCAGAGCAGGGAGCCCAATATGGGGCTCGATCCCACAACCCTGGGATCATGACCCGAGCCGAAGGCAGCGGCTTTAACTCACTGAGCCACCCAGGCGCCCGGCCTGTTTTTTTTTAATTTATTTTTTATTTTTATCTTTTAAAAAGATTTTATTTATTTATTTGACAGAGATCACAAGTAGTCAGAGGCAGGCAGAGAGAAAGGAGGAAGCAGGCTCCCTGCTGAGCAGAGAGCCTGATGCAAGGCTCAATCCCAGGACCCTGAGACCATAACCTGAGCCAAACACAGGGGCTTAACCCACTGAGCCACACAGGCCCCCCCTTTGGCCTAGTTTTTTTTAATTTAAATTCAATTGATTAACATATAATGTGTTAGTAGTTTTAGAGGTAGAAGTCAGTGATTCATCAGTCTTACATAATACCCTGTGCTCATTACATCACATGCCACCCTTAGTGTCCATCACCCATTTTGTTTACAGCAGCAATGTCTACAATAGCCAAACTATGGAAAGAGCTCAGATGTCCATTGACAGATGAATGGATAAAGAAGATGTGGTGTATATATACAATGACATACTACTCATTCATCAAAAAGTGAAATCTTGCCATTTACAATGATATAGATGAAACTAGAGGGTATTATGCTAAACAAAATAAAACATCAGAGAAAGACAATTATCATATGATCTTACTGATACGTGGAATGTAAGAAACAAAACAGAAGACTGTAGGGGAAGTAAGGAAAAAATAACACAAGATGAAATCAGAGAGGGAGACAAACCGTAAGGGACGCTTAATCATAGGAAACAAACTGAGGGTTTATGGGGTTGCTTGGTCTGTTTTGTTGTTGTTGTTGTTTAATTTTATTTTTACAGGGTTTGAAGATTCATTGTTTATCCACCAAACCCAGTGATCCATGCAATAGTGCTTGGCCTGTTTTAAGAACAGCTGTAAGAAGTTCTATGTGCTAGTGTGAGGAAACATGTTAATCTTACCACTGGGTGGTGCTATTGCTTTCAGAAAGGAAGAGTAAGGCAAACTTGAGAGTATACAGACTACCTCAGAGGAAGGAGGGATCATGTGGTCACAGTTACAACAGTCTTAGTCTTAAGAGAGAGTTTCAAATACCTAGCAGATGAAATGCAAATCCATTAACTAACACGTTATGATCTAGTATATAAAATGTGTTTGGTAATTGGTTTTACTACTTTAAATATGTAACACAGAAATGCAATGTTTTGAGGACCTGTTAGCCAACCTTTTCCCTAAAGATTTATTCTATACAATATTATAGATTTTCTTCAACACACAGAGACTCTGTGTTGTTGTATCATTTCTCTTGCCCATGTTTTCAGGGTTTTGTTTCTCCCACTGGCTCCCTTCTGGATTTTGTATGTAGACATCATATTTAAATGCAATGAATTCCAGCTAGATTTAATCATTTACTAGATGCACACGTTAAGTTCAAAGTGGAAGACACAGCTCCCGAAGTGAAACAAAAAATTGAAAGTTATATACTTGAAATTGCAGGAAGAACCCAAGGAAGAAACATAAAACAGAATTGGTTATGCTGACAAAACCAACACATACATGAAACAATTTGCTTTAAAAACAATGAAACAGTTTGCTTCAAAAGAATCTGAGGGAGAAGAAAGGAGGGAAGGTGACAGAAGAGTAGAGGACTCACATTTCATCTGGTCCCTTGAATTCAGCTAGATATCTAACAAATCATTCTGAACTCCTGTGAATTCAACTTGAGATCTAAGAAAAGAATTGCTGCAATTCTACAGAGAAAAGTGACCACTTTTTGCAAGGTAGGAGGTACAGAGAAGTGAACCTGTGGTAGAAGATAAACCATGGGAGGGTGGGTAGGAGACTCTGAAAACCAGCTACCAGATATTGATATAGCAGCAGAGTGCAAACTTTTAGAAGTCTGCTCCTGCGAAGGACGTCCTTGCCTTAAAGGAGCTCACGTGGTGAGGGGGGCAGAATCCTACATGTGGTCTCAGGATATCCAGGGTCACAGAAAGAACAGGGGTGCCTGAGTGTGGCATTGGTGCAGGGAAGCTGACTACAATTAGTGAGCCCTAGAATGGCCTTTCAGCTAGGGGTTGCCATAAACTCCAAACCATGGCAAGATGGGGTGATCGTTCTCTGAGCAGGAGCCCAGAAAATTACAACCATTTCTAGACCCTGCTCCTTCCCCTGGGAGAAGCAGCACAGATACAAGCATAATTGGGCAACCACTCCTCAAGCAGGGGCCCAGAGAGCAGCAGGCCTCCGTGAGAACCCTCTCCCTCCCTTGGAACCACTTGTGCTGGTGTGCACCACAGGATCTGCAGAGTTTGGTACACACAAAAGGAATTGACTGCTTTTCCCTGAGGGTACACTGAAGAGTGGGGCAGCGATAATTGTTCAGCTCCAGGGCTGGAGAATGGGGCACCACAATTTGTATAGTTTTCTGTATCCTCTAAAGTGGCTAGGAAAGCCTTCAGTAAACAAAACCTGTAGAGTACCCTGGAGCTGTTTACACTGAGCCCAGCCCCCTGGCAAGGGCAGTGAAGTAATCAGTGCAGCAGCCCCTCCCACAGAAGACCAGCAGGAACATAAGGCTGATACCAAGTTTATGGATCACACAAAACTGAAAAACTCCTGTGCTAGGGAAAAACAGCACATAGAATTTGAGGAGTTTTTCCTCATGAGTCTTTATTCTTTCAGTTTAAAATTTTCTTATGTTTTCTTTTTTAAAGAATTTCTTTGAGAGGCGTATTAGCTAGAGAGAGCACAACCTGGAAGAGGGGCAGAGGGAGAGGGTCAAGCAGACCTCCCGCAGAGCAAGTACCCTCCCCCCACCCCACGCAGCCATGATTTGCTCAAATACCTTCTAGCTCTCTCTCGCTTTCCCCCCCCTCCTAGATCCTGAAGGTTCTGACATTGGTTCTTTTCAGAGTATCATTAAATTCTCGAAGCTTTTCGCAGGAGTGATTAGTTGTCCTTCTCTCTTTCCCTCAACTTCCCTCCTTTCCATTAGCCTGTCCTCTAGATAACTTATTCTCTCTTCTGCCTCATGCCCCTAGCTATTAGAGCATTCAATTTAGACTGCATCTCATTCATAGCATTTTTAAGTTCAGCCTGATTCTATCTTATTTCTGCCCTTAGAGATGCTGCATTGTCATTTATGCTTTTTTCAAGACCAGCTGTTATCTTTATAATTGCTATCCTGAATTTCCATCTCTGACATCTTACTTATATCCACATTGATTAGCTCTGTGGCAAAAATTACTGCCTCTGGTTCTTTCCTTTGTTGTGAGTTCCTCTTTCTAGTCATTCTTCCCAGGGAAGGATGGGTGAGTGAATGAACAGAGTCCAAAATATCAACCACAACCCAAGCAACATGCACCCTAGAAAAAATTCAAAGTGGTCAGAAGACACCACAGAGAAGCAAACAAAGCCAAGATGAACCAAAACTATAAAAAGGGAGGGGTGAGGTATGAAGAGAGACTATGATCTCACCTGGTGGACAAAGCAGGGTGATCTTTTTGTTCCTGATTAAATTTTGGCTGTGTATTAGAAGACACTACATCCCAAAACCACAAAGAAAGCAAAACTTAAATATTTAAATAGAGTGGGAAAAAAGACTAGAATGAGGTAAAAATCTATAAAATGTAGATGTGAGAAAAAGTTGAAAAGCAACTTAAAAACTTAAGTTGGTAAAATAAGAATCTATTTGAAATGGGAAAAATGTAAAAAAAAAAAAGAAAAAGGAAAACAAATAAAAATAGATGGAAGATTTTTAGAGTGAGGGATAAACAAGTCTTGAGGAAAGAACTAGAGCTTGAAATATTATTTTCCCCTGAAGCTGGAATTTTAGTCCTGTGGCCTCTCTAAGCTTGTTATTCACCTATTCTTCCAGTCTGTCTTATGGGGCTGGGGACTGCTGTTCTGCTTCTCATGTGTCTGCTTGGGCAGAGTTGTCCCTCTCCTTGTCCAGGGGATGGCCTCAATGTGAGCTGATCCTCTGTGTGCCTTTTGTTCCTTGGAGCCTTTCTATGCCTCTTCAGAGTCAGAGCACAAATGGCCATGCTGGGATTTTCAGCTCAGAGCTGCAAGATTGTAGTCTCCCTTCTTCACTAAATCCTGCCGGTCAAACCATCTCCACTTCTCAGTGCACAAAACTCTGCAGACTCCTGCAGTTCACCCCCGCGGCAGTTCTCCCAGGGGGAGTCCTCATGCCCCACAATCGAAACTTCATTTTGTGTCTTTGTGACTGTAAGCAGTTGTGGGCTCCTGCTTCCACTCTGGTCCATTGCTCCCAGGTAACAGCTGGGTGCTATCCTACTCTCCTTTCTGGGGCCACTGCTGCCCTGACAGCTATTGCTCAGTCATGGGCACAGCCTCTGTGTCACCACACTTCACGGAATCCCACGGCTCGTGCTCACTTCAGTGGTCCCAGAGGAAGTCTCAGAGGCCCAATGAGCATCACTGTGCTTTGTATCTTTGTGATTCTGAGTGGTTGTGGGCTCAACCACGCACCCAGGCATTGCTGGGTGCCATTTTACTGTCCTTTCTGGGGTTACCACTGCCTGAGAGCTGTGGCCCAACATGGGCACAGCCCTTTCATCTCTCCCAGGGTAAGTTAAATAGCCCCTGCATTTCAGTCCTTTTTAGGGTGCTCAGGCCAAGAGCATCTCCCTACCACCTAGGCTTTCAGTTTATGGCCACTGGAGCTAAGAGTCCCTTCTGGGCTTGTTGACCATAACCGGGTTCCCCACTCCACTGCTTGGGCACTCTATCATTCTTTCTGTGACTCCTGGGATCCTGAGGACCACAACAGCCCACCTAAAATTCTGTTCTTTTCATCTCTTGTGACCTTTCAGAAAGGGATGTCTCTCACTGGAGCAGATTTCTAAGGGCTCCAATTTTGCTCTCCAGTGTTTTATCACTTTTTGGTAGCCGGCTTATGGATGTTCCCTCTCCCATTTATCTTCTGATATTTTCCCACAAATCCATGATTCAGCACCTCCTATGCAAAAAGCAGTCATTTTTTCTGCTTGTAGAATTCTAGATATATTTTCTTACATCTCAGGCTGAATTCGTGTGTGTAGAGAATGGTTTCATAGATATCCAGGTAAACTCAAGGAACCAGAGAAAATGAAGTCCCCTACTCTGCCACCACCTGGCCTCTCTTTTGCCCATTTAAAATTCCCTTTTTTTTTGTCCTCTTATTTTTGAGTTTTAGGAGTTTCTTTATATAACTGGATACGAATCCTTTATTAGATACATGTTTTCAAACATTTTCTCCTTTCCTTTTTCTTAACAATGTCTTTAGAAAAATCAAAGTTTCAAATTTTCATGAAGTTTAATTTATCAATTTTTAAATTTTAAGGTTTGTGCTTTTTATGACTTATTTAAGAAATCTTTACCCAACTCAAGGTGACAAAGATTTGCCCTAATATTTTATTCTATAACTTCATAATTTTGGGTTTTATATTTAGATCTAGATCTATTTCAAGTTGATTTTTGTATATGGTGTGAGGCATGGGTTGAGGTTCATTTCTTTTTGCATATGGATTTACATTTGCTCCACTTTTAACCCCACTGAATTATCCTGATACACTTTTTGAATTGGTCATATATATGTAGATCTGTTTCTGAACCATTTATTCTGTTTCACTAATCTATGTCTAACTTTATTCCAATATTACAATGATGGTCTCAATTACTTTAACTTTACAATAAATCTTGACCAAGTAGTAACACTCTTCCATCGTTTTTGTGGTTTTTTAAAAATAATGACCTAATTTCTCATCCAAAAAGGGAAGGAAAATTCTTACAGAATAAAAGGAACATGAGCAACATAAAATCACCACTCCCAGGAGAAGGAGAGGAGAAGTGAGTTGGGGGAAATCGGAGGGGGAGATGAACCATGAAAGACTGTGGACTCTGAGAAATAAACTGAGGGTTTTGGAGGGGTGGGAGTGGGGGGTTGGGAGACCATGGTGATGGGTATTAAGGAGGGCACACATTGCATGGAGCACAGGGTGCGGTGCATAAACAATGAATCTTGGAACACTGAAAAGATAAAACTAAATTTAAAATTTTTTTAAACTAAAAAAAATTCACCACTCCCAATTTCCCATTAGGAAACTGTCTAGTGAAGATATTTATTTTTGTTTATTCAGTCATTCATTCTGCTAGTATAACTTTTGTTATGAGCTCATCTCCTTCAAGTGCTCTAATTTTGCCTTTAAGTAAATAGGAGTAAATAGGAAACATTCATAATCCAACTTATTAGCCTATATCTTTTTTTCCCCCAACTTTATTGTGAAGAATCATTATTAATAAGATTGTGAATTGGAGCTAAGATGATGGCATAGTAGGAGAACCCTAGGCTTGCCTTGCCTCATGAACACAGCTAGTTAACTATCAAATCATTCTGAATACTCAAGAAATCGACCTGGACTACTGGACAAATTGCACAACTAGATGGAGATAAGAGGCCACATTGTGGAAGATAAGTGGTGTTGAGATGTACTTCGGGGGAGAAATGGATCATGGGTACTGCAGAGGGGATGGAACCCTCATCGCAGAGAAAGGCAAGAGAGAGAGAGAGAATCAGAGAATCAGAGAAAGGAGTGCAGAGGGAATCACACAAGAACACTTCCCCAAAGCCACTGGCTAGGAAAACAAGAGGGGCTGATTTCTGTGAGTTTTTGCAACCAGTGGGGCTCAAAGACTAGAGTTTTAGAGGTCCCAGTCTTGACTGGGTTAGAGCCCTGAGGGTGCTACTCTACTCTAGAGACAAGCAAGGCATGCAAGCAACCTGGGGGAAGAGGGTACAATCTGAGGATCACCTAAGGTGCACAGGGAGAGACTGTTTGCTTTTCTTGGAGTGCATCTGTGAGAGGTGGGGTTTGCAGAGATGCCTCTCCAGGGACTAAAGAGCCAGTGGATGCCATTTCCCTCCCCTATCCCTCAGCATATGTGTGGAGACACCTGCTGAGGGTGGTTACCAAGAATGCTGGCTCCAAATCCTACTACGCTGGTGCAACTGCCCTTCATAGTCAAACCTGCATCCATCCCAGCATGGAAAGACCCTCCTCAGAGGACCAGAGCAAGTCCCTGACACACCATGTCCCTAAAGTTTGAAGTCTTAGATGTCAGCAAGCTTGGCTGGGATAGAGCACAAAGTGCACTGCACTGCTCCAGGCAGGCAAGCAACCCAGAGAAAGCATGAAAAACAATCTAAAAAATGCCTGGGTTGCATGATGGGAAATTATTTGGTCTTCTGGAAGTGCTTCCCTGATAGCAGCAAGCACAGAGAGGGACAAAGTAGCTGACTGGCACCATTTCCCTTCCCCATCCCTTAGCATAAACAAACCAGAAAATAGCACAGTGCCACTGCTAGCTGCCTAACCTGCTCACACCAAATCCCACCCCCCCCAGCCCATGCTCTGATGATACTAATTTTCTCAGGCAAATATGCCACAGGACCATCACAACAGGCCCCTCCCCAGGAAACCAGTAGAAGGCCCACACACCACGTTCACTAACCAGAGAGTTCTTCAAGACTTCAGCTCTAGTGGAAGTAGCATCATATCTCATTTAACAAGCAGATCAGAGCACACCTAGTTAAAACTCACCACACTGTCTAAATTCCAAACACCGCCAACTATAGGCAAGGAGAAACTCTACAGAGAATGGACCCCAGGGATAGAGCAGCCCAAACACAGCAGCAGAGTGCATGCAGTAGACACAAGAAATATTCCCTAAAGCTCCAGGACCTGGACACTATACGACCTCCTCTTCATTAAGCCATTACTCTCAGGAGCAGGAAACACAACAGGATTTTTTTTTTAAGATTTTATTTATTTATTTGACAGAATGAGAGAGCTCACAAATAGGCTGAGAGACAGGCAGAGAGAGAGGGGAAGCAGGATCCTTGCTAAGCAGAGGGCCAGACGTAGGACTCAATCCCAGGACCCTGAGATCATGACCTGAGCCAAAGGTAGAGGCTTAACCCACTAAGCCACTCAGTCACCCCACAACAGGATTTTTAAATACACAGAAGAAGAGAGAGACAGAACCTAAACAAAATGCCAAGATGGAGGAATTCTTTCCAAAAGAAAGAATAAGAAGAGATCATGGCCAGGTACCTAATCAAAACAGATATAAGTGATATGCCAGATCCAGAATTTAAAGCAACAATCATAAGGATACTAGCTGGGCTAGAGAAAGGCATGGAAAACATCAGGGAGACCCTTGCTGCAGAGACAAAAGAGTTAAAATACAACCAGAAAAGAAAAATGCATTAACTGAGATTTGAACTACCGGATATAATGACCTCAAGAATGGAAGAAGCAGATGAACAAGTAAGTGATATAGAGGATAGAATAATAGAAAATAATGAAGCTGAACAAAAGAGAGCAGAAAAAAGAACTGTGGATCATGAGAATAAACTTAGGGAACTCAGCAACTGCATCAAACATAACATTTATATCTGCCTCCCAGAAGAATTCTGGGAGAATTCTCTGAGAGAAAAAAAAGAGGGCCAGTAGGTTTGTTTATTTCAGGAAATAATAGCAGAAAACTTCCCTATTATGGGGAATGAAACTGACATCCAAATCCAGGAGGCACTGAGAACTCCTATCAAAATCTACAAAAGCAGGCCCAAATCAAGACATACTGTAGTTAAATTAGAAAAATATGTTGATAAAGAAAAAAATACTAAAAGTAGCAAGACAAAAGAAGTCCCTAACTTACAAGGGAAGGCCCATAAGGCTAGCTGCATATCTCTCCACAGAAACTTGCCAACCTGAATTGGAAAAATATGCAGCCAAGAACATTCTATCTGGCAAGGCTGTCATTCAGAATGGAAAGAGAGATAGAGTTTTCCAGAGGGGGGAGCGAAACCAAAAGAATTTGTGACCACTAAACTGGCTCTTCAAGAAATGTTAAAGGGGACTCTTTAAGTGGGAGGGAAAGATCAAAAGTGACAAAGATAGAAAGGAACAGAGAAAATATCCAGAAACAACAAAACAAGTAATAAAATGGCACTAAATACATATCTATCAAAAGTTATCCTAAATGTAAATATACTAAACACTCCAAACAAAAGACATAGAGTATCAGAATGGATTTAAAAAAAAGACTCATCCATATGCTGCCAACAAAATGTTAATTTCAGACCTGCAGTATAAATGTGAGGAAATGGAGAAAATTTATGACACAAGAGGAAGTTAAAAAAAGATGCAGTAGCAATAATTATACCAGACAAACTAGATTTTTTTTTTTAGATTTTTTATTTATTTACTTGACAGACAGAGATCACAAGTAGGCAGAGAGGCAGAGAGAGAGAGGAGGAAGCAAGCTGTCTGCAAAGCAGAGAGCCCGATATGGGGCTCGATCCCACGACCCTGGGATCATGACCTGAGCCGAAGGCAGCGGCTTTAACCCACTGAGCCACCCAGGCGCCCCCAAACTAGATTTTTTAAAGACTTATCCATTTACTTAAGGGGGGAGGGGCAGAGAGGTTTAAGCAACTCCCTACTGAACACAGAGGCTGACAAGGGACCAATCTCATGACCCTGAGATCATGACTTGAGCCAAAGCCAAGAGATGGACACTTAACTGGCTGTGCCACCCAGGCACCCCTAGAAAAACTAGATTTTAAAACAAATTATAATAAGAGACTAAGAAGGGAACTGTCCAATGAGAAGATCTAAGAATTTTAAATATTTCTACCCCTAGCTTGGGAGCATCCAAATATATAAAACAATAACAAACTTAAAGGAACTCATTGATAATAATATAATAGTAGTAGGGGACTTTAACACCCTACTTACATCAATGGACAGATAATATAGAAAGAAAATCAACAAGGAAACAATGGTTTTGAATGACACACTGGAGGAAATGTGCCTAACAGATATTCCATCCTAAAACAGCAAGATATGTATTTTTTTCAAGTGCACATGGGGCATTCTTCAGAATAGATCATATAGTAGGTCACAAAACAGGACTCAACATGTACAAAAATATTGAGATAATACCATGTACATTTTCTGACCACAAGTTTCTGCTATGAAAATTGAAGTCAACCACAAGAAAAAATTTGGAAAGACCACGAACACATGGAGGTTAAACAACATGCTACAAAACAGTGAATGGGCCAGTGAGGGACTCAAAGAAAAAATTGAAAAATACGTGAAAACAAATGAAAATGAAAATAGGATGATCCAAAACTTATGTGTTACAACAAAAATATTTTAAGAGGGAAGTATATAACAATACAGGTCTACCTCAAGGAGCAAGAAAAATCTCAAATAAGCAAACCAACCTTAACCAGAAGGACCTAGGGAAAAAACAATAAAGGAAGTATAGGGCCAACAGAAGAAGGGAAATAATAGAGATTACAGCAGAAATAAATGGTAGAGAAACTGAGAAAACAGCAGAATAGATCCATGAAACCGGAGTTGGTTCTTAGAAAATAAATAAATAAATTTGATGACCCCCTAGCCAGACTTATCAAAAAGAAGAGAAAGGACCTAATTAAATAAGATCACCAATGAGAGAGGAGAAATAAGAACCAATATCACAGAAATGCATACACTATAAGAGAATATTATGAAAGATTATATGCCAGCAAATTAGACAACCTAGACGAAGTGGACAAATTCCTAGAAACATAAACCACCAAAACTGAAACAGGAAGAAATAGAAAATTTGAACAGACCAATAACCAGCAAAGAAACTGAACCAGTAATCAAAAATCTCCCAACAAACAGAAGTTCAGGGCCAGATTCCCAAGGGAATTCTACCAATCATTTAAAGAAGTTAATACTTATTCTTCTCAAACTGTTTCAAAAAATAGAAATGGAAGGAAAACTTCCAAATTCATTCTATGAGGCCAACATTACCCCGATTCCAGAACCAGGCAAGACTCCACTAAAAAAGAGTGCAGACCAATATCCCAGATGGACAGTAATGCAAAAATTTCAGCAAAATACTCAAATCCCACCCAATAGTACATTAAAAGAATCACTCACCATGATCAAGTGGGATTTATTCTTGGGTGGCAAGTGTGATTCAATATTTGCAAATCAACCTAATGTGATACACCACATTAATAAAAGAAAGGATAAGAACCATATGATCCTCTCACTAGATGCAGAAAAAAACTTTTGATAAAGTATAATATCCATTCATGAAAAAAATACATCAACAAAGTAGGGATAGAGGCAGAGACAATGTGCTTCAACAGAACAAAGGCCATATACAAAAAAACGACAGCTGGTATCATCCTCAATGGGCAAAAACTGAGAGCTTTTCCTCTATGGTCAGGAATAAGACAGAGATGTCCACTCTCACCACTGTTGGTTTTTTTTTTTTTTTACGACTTTATTTGTTTATTTGAGAGAGACAGAAAATGAGAGAGAGAAGAGAGAGAGAAAGAATGTGCATATGAGCACAAGAAGGGGTAGAGCAGAGGGAGAAGTAGGCTCCCCGCTGAGTGGAGAGTCTGACATAGGGCTTGATTCCAGAACCTTGGGATCGTAATCTGAGCTGAAGACAGTTGCTTAACTGACTGAGCTACCCCAGTGCCCCATCACTGTTATTTAACATAGTACTGAAAGTCCTAGCCTCCACAATCAGACAACAAAGAAAAGAAATAAAAAGCATCCAAATTGGCAAACAACTTTCACTATTTGCAGATGACATAAAACAATATATAGAAAACCAGAAAGATGCCAAAAAATTGCTAGGACTGGTGTACAATTACACCAAAAAAGTAAAATACCTAGGAACAAACCTAACCAAAGAGGAGAAAGACTTGTGCTTTGAAAACTATAAAACACTGCTGAAAGAAATTGAAGATGAGCATAGAGTATTCCGTGCTCAAGGATTGGAAGATCAAATATTGTTAAAATGTCTATACTACCCAAATCAATGTACCCATTTAATGCAATCTCTATCAAAATACTAACAGCAAAATGCTGTAAAAAATTTACAGAGCTAGAACAAACAATCCTAACATTTGTGTGCAACCACAAAAGAACCCTGAAGTCAACCAACCTTGAAAGACAAAAGCAGCTAAAGACCATTCTGCTCAAGAACTTTCGGATCAACCAGGAAACCAAAGAAGAACTTAAACAATTCATGGAAACCAAGTGAATGAAGACCTGGGTCCAAAACCTGTGGGATACAGCAAAGGCGGTCTTAAGGGGGAAATACATAGCCATCCAAGCCTCACTCAAAACCATAGAAAAATCCTGACTACACAAACTCTCTTTATACCTTAAAGAACTGGAGATTCAAGAACATATAAAGCCTACCCCATGCGTGAAAAGGGAAATAATTAAGATTAAAGCAGAGATCAATGAGTTAGAAACCAGAGATACAGCAGAACACATCAACAAAACTAGAAGCTTATTCTTTGAAAGAATAAGATCGATAAACCACTGGCCAGACTAATCCAAAAGAAAAGATAAAGGACCCAAATTAATAAAATTATGAATGAAAGGGGAGAGATCACGACTAATACCAAGGAAATAGAAAGAATCATCAGAAATTATTATCAATGGCTATATGCCAAGTCAAGCAACCTGGAAAAAAACTGATATATTCCTGGAAACCTATAAACTTCCAGGACTGAAACAGGAAGAAATTGACAACTTGAACAGACCAATAACTAGTAACGAGATTGAAGCAGTGATCAAAAACTTCCCAAAAAACAAGAGTCCATAACCTGATGGATTTCCTGGGGAATTCTATAAAACATTCAAAGAAGAAATAATACCTATTCTCCTGAAGCTGTTTCAAAAAATAGAAACAGAATGAAGACTTCCAGAATCTTTCTATGAGGCCAGCATCACCTTGATCCCCAAACCAGGCAAAGACCCCATCAAAAAGGAGAATTTCAGACCAATATCTCTGATAAATATGGGTGCCAAGATTCTCAGTAAGACCCCAGCTAATAGGATCCAACAGTACATTAAAAAGATTATCCACCATGACCAGGTGGGATTTATCCCTGGGATGCAAGAGTGGTTCAACATTTGCAAATCAATCAATGTGATAGAACAAATTAATAAGAGAAGAGAGAAGAACTGCATGGTCCTCTCAACTGATGAAGAAATAGCATTTGACAAAATACGGCATCATTTCCTGATTGAAACTCTTCAGAGTATAGGGATAGAGGGAACATTTCTCAACTTCAGAAAATCCATCTATGAAAAACCCATTGTGAGTATCATTCTCAATGGGGAAAACCTGACAGCCTTCCCACTGAGATCAGGAACATGACAAGGAGGCCCACCCTCACCACTATTGTTCAAATAGTATGAGATAGTACTAGAAGTCCTGGCAACAGCAATCAGACAACAAAAAGAAATAAAAAGTATTCAAATTGGCAAGGAAGAACTCAAACTCTCTCCCTTTGCAGATGACATGATACTTTATGTGGAAAACCCAAAAGACTCCAATCCCAAATTACTAGATTTCATACAGCAATTCAGTAATGTGGCAGGACATCAAATCAATGCACAGAAATCAGGTTTTTTTCTTATACGCTAACAACAAAACTGTAGAAAGGGCAATTAGAAAATCAATTTCATTTACAATAGCACCAAAAGCCATGAGATACTTTGGAATAAGCCTAACCAAAGAGGTAAAGGATGTATACTCAAGGAACTACAGAACACTCATGAAAGAAACTGAAGACACAAAAGGATGGAAAAACATTCCATGCTCGTGGATCAGAAGAATAAACATTGTTAAAATGAATAAAATAGAATGAAGTGCTGTCCAGAGCAGTCTATACTTTCAACGCCACCCTGATAAAAATATCATTGGAATTTTTCAAAATGCTGGAACAAACAATCTTAAAATTTGTGTAGAACCAGAAAAGACCCCAAATTGTTAAGGAAACTCAATTGGTCTCTGTCTGTTTTGTGCCAGTAACATGCTGTCTTGGTGATAGCAGCTTTGTAATTGCACTCCTGGGTATTTACCCAAAAGACACAGATGTAGTAAAAAGAAGGGCCATATGATCCACAATGTTTGCAGCAGCAATGTCCACAGTAGCCAAACTGTGGAAAGAGTCAAGATGCCCTTCAACAGACAAATGGATAAAGAAGATGTGGTCCATATATACAATGGAATATTACTTCACCATCAGAAAAGAAGAATACCCAACTTTTGCATCAATAGGGATGGGATTGGAGGAGATTATGCTGAGTGAAGTAAGTCAAGTAGAGAAAGTCAATTATCATATGGTTTCAGTTACTTGTGGAACATAAGGAATAATATGGAGGACGTTAGGAGAAGAAAGGGGAAAATAAAGGGGGGGATTGGAGGGGGAGATGAACCATGACAGACTGTGGACTCCATGAAATAATTGAGGGTTTTAGAGGTGGTGGGGTGGGGGGATGGGTTGCCAGTGATGGATATTAAGTAGGGCATGTATTGCATGGAGCACTGGGTGTTATATGTAAACAATGAATCTTGGAACACTTCATCAATAACTAAAGACAAACTGTATGATGACTAACATAACATAATAAAAGAGAGAGAGAGAGAGAAGCAAACCTGGAGGCATTGCAACTCTGGACTTTAAGTTATCCAGATTAAAATGGTAAGGTGATGCCCTGCAACAAATGAATGGATAAAGAAGATGTGGTCCATATATACTATGGAGTATTATGCCTCCATCAGAAAGGATGAATACCCAACTTTTGTATCAACATGGGTGGGACTGGAAGAGATTATGCTGAGTGAAATAAGTCAAGCAGAGAGAGTCAATTATCATATGGTTTTGCTTATTTGTGGAGCTTAAGGAATAACACGGAGGACATGGGGAGATGGAGAGGAGAAGGGAGTTGGGAGAAATTGGAAGGGGAGAGAAACCATGAGAGACTGTGGACTCTGAGAAACAAACTGAGGGTTTTGGAGGGGAGAAGGGTGGGAGGTTGGGTGAGCCTGGTGCTGGGTATTATGGAGGGCATGTATTGCATGAAGCACTGGGTGTGGTGCATAAACAATGAATTCTGGAACACTGAAAAGAAATTTTAAAAAAATTTTAAAAGATAACTATACTCTTGGGACTACATAAAAATTAAAGGCTTCTGCACAGAGAAGGAAACAATCAACAAAACTAAAAGGGAACCTATTGAATGGGTGAAGATATTTGCAGGTGAAATATCCTATAGGGGGTTAGTATTCAAAATATATAAAGAACACCCCAAAAATGATAATCCAAATAAAGAATTGTCAGAAGACATGAACAGACATTTCTCCAAGGAAGACAGCTACAAGGCCAACAGACATATGAAAAAATGCTCAACATCACTCAATCAGAAAAATACAAATAAAAGCTCCAATGAGATATCAAGTCACCTATTAGAATGGCTAATGTCAACAGCACAAGAAACAACAGGTGTTGGCAAGGATGTGGAGAAAAGGGAACACCCTTGCACTGCTGGTGGTAATGCAAACTGGTGTAGTTACTCTGGAAAACAGCATGAAGGTTCCTCAAAAAGCTAAAAATAGAACTACCATATGGTCCAGCAGTTGCTCTACTGGGTATTTACCCAAAGAATACAAAAATACTAATTCAAAGGTATACATTCACCCTGATGTTTACAGTAGCCCTATCTATAATAGCCAAATTATGAAAACCGCTTAAGTGTCCATTGACTAATGAAAGGGTGGAGAAGTTATATCATGTACGTCTTCTATACAATGGAATGCTACTCAGCCACAAAAAAAAGAGAGTGAAATCTTGGCATTTGCAATTACATGGATAGAGCTAGAGAGTATCATGGTAAGCAAAATAAATCCAAGAAAGGCAAATATCATATGATTTCAACCATAAATGGAATTTAAGAAACAAAACAAATGTACAAAGGGAAAGAGAGGGAGGCAAGTCCAAAAACAGACTCCTAATTATAGAGAACAAACATGTTTACCAGAAGGGAGGTTGGTGGGGGAATGGGTAAAAGAGGTAAAAGACAGTATTAAGAGGTAAAAGACAGTACAATATGCACTTGCTGTGATGAGCTCCAGCTATTGTATGGAAGTGTTGAATCACTACATTGTACACCTAAAAGTAATATTACACTGTATATTAACTAACTGGAATTTAAATAAAAACTTTCTTAAGAAGTTAAAAAAATTAAAAAATAAAAGTAATCTAAACTTAGAACTTCATTCAAAATACACGTAACAATCTGAGGGTTTTGAAGGGGCGGGGCATGGGAAGTTGGGTGAGCCTGGTGGTGGGTATTATGGAGGGCATGTGTTGCATAGAGCACTGGGTGTGGTGCATAAACAATGAACTCTGGTTCATTGAAAAGAAATTTAAAAAATAAAAAATTATAAAAAAATATACACACACATACACAATAAATTTTTGCAGGTTCCTAGACATAGATGTATAATACTCAAGACATCTGGTCAAGGAGAGATTGTTAGGCTGCATTTGAAGAGGAGGAAATCAACATTGCTGTGAGGGAAAAAACGTTTCTTTAGTTTTCACAGGTGAGGATCAACCTTTAGGAACAATTTAATTGCTTCTTTCTCTCTTGCAAATAACATCATAAAATTGCAATGAATGCCTGGCTTGGGATAACTATAATGGAATTATTTCTTTAAAAATTGTATTATCAACCTTGGAAAAAATATAAAAACATTTTTTCAATAATTTATTATAGACTATCCCATAGCAGGCATCCAAGCCAGACACCCAGATGTTCTGTAGTCTAAAACATAGGCTTGTTTAGTTATACATGCAAAAGTTTCTGTCAGTATTAATAGTCTAGTTCAAAACTAGAGAAAAATGACTACCATCCTTACTAGGATCTGTCACTTTTTGAGTCCTATACAATGCCAGATGCTAGCCTAATTTGAAAGATAACTACTATTATAGCTTGGATGCAGTGGGAAGTTACTCAAAGAAGGTTAAAGCTATCAGCAGAAGGAAGGATGGGAAGGGACAACAGCACAGAAGGAAAGTGTTGTGTCTTGCAAAACCAACAATTCTAGCCAAAGAGAGACCCAAATAGGTGTTTGACTTGATAGTCCCTTGCTAGGTGTGTCTCACCTAATAGTTCCTTCCTTACACGAGCCAGTTTGAGAGGGTTGGAGCTGAATGACCTGTGCAGAAACTCCCCAAGAGTTGTCCTGAAGTTACTTTTAGTTCATTACAATACTAAGATGTCTTATGGGCAGAATGTTCTGCTATTTTTTAATGTATGTTAACATGCTAGTGCATGCACAATTGAACCAAGAGTGCCATGCAAGCTCCATGCCCCTGCCCCCTCATAAATAATAAAAGATACTGGGGTGCCTGGGTGGCTCAGTGGGTTAAAGCCTCTGCCTACAGCTCAGGTCATGGTCCCGGGGTCCTGGGATTGAGCCCTGCATCGGGCTTTCTGCTCGGCGGGGAGCCTGCTTCCCTTCCTCTCTCTCTGCTTGCCTCTCTGCCTACTTGTGATCTCTCTCTGTCAAATAAATAAATAAAATCTTTTAAAAATTAAAAAAAAAAAAAAGCTACCTGTGCTAACCCCATAGGGGCACAGTGCTTTGAGAACTATTTCTCTGTCTCCTTACTCGTAAGAAGTAAACAAGTTCTTAATTTTCAACATTTCCCTGTGTTGTATTTAATTTAATGCACCCCAAGTAGTGAACACTTTGAGTTCGGTTACAGTGTTAAACTCAAATCAAAGTTTCAAAATCAGTTTCAAAAGGAAACTGAGGCATGGAAAGGTTAATGACTTGTTCAGAGTCAGAACTAGGTCATCAGGAAGCCAAAATTCTAGTCCATGTATCTCTGGTCTTTATTTATTCACTCATCACACCTCCTCTATTGCCCAATTTGTGCTCAATTTTAGGGCTCTGTAAACATTGTGAATGGTTTTGTGCAATTTTTTTTCAAGATCATTTATTCATTCAGCCATGAAATTTCTATTGTAAGTTTTCTTCATCTAAATTCTTCTGTATTAGTACTTTTGATATCTGCAGAAAATGTTTTTGATATTTACATAAAGCCTCCATGTATGTGTGTATTTGAGAGAGAGAGGGGTGGGAAGATGGGAGAGAGAGAATCTTAAGCAGGCTTCAAGCCCAGTGCATCAGCCCAAAATGGGCCTGGATTTCACAACCCCTAGGTCATGATTTGAGCCAAAATTGAGTCAGATGCTTATTTTTTTTTAAGATTTTATTTATTTATAAGACTGAGAGGCAAGATGGCAGATGAGGAGGAGACCCTGTTTCAACTGGTCCCCTAAATTTAGCTGGATACCTACCAAATCATTCTGAACACTCACAAAATCATCCTGAGATGAAAGATATATTTGGATCTCTACAAGCAGAAAAACACTGTCTATTATGAGGTAGGAAGGGGCATAATCATAAATATGCAGGGAGATATTGGAAGATAAACAGAAGGAGGAGGGAGCATCCATAAGCAGGCTCCTGGAAAGTGATGAAACACCTGAGCACAAAAGCATCCTATTCCAGGAACCAGGCAAACACTTGCAGAGCTGTAGAGGCCTGGAAAGGGCTTTAGAGCAGCACTCGGGCAAGATCCAGGAGTTGCAGGTACGCACACACACAAGCCCATGGCCACTCTCAGTTTTAGAAGCACAATGGGCAGAAACAAGCCCGGGTTCTTGGGTGGACCACTGAGAAGGTCACTGTGGGGATGCACCATAGGAGGGTGTGGTTTTCAGCTGTGCATAAAGAAACAGAGACTGTGTGTCCGGGAGGGTTTAGTGAAGAGAGCAGACTGTGATTTCTCTAATCTGGGACAGAAGTATGAATGCAGCCTTTTTTTCTTTTTTTAATTACTTTCCAGTGTTCCAGAATTCATTGTTTATGCACCACCCCAGTGCTCCATGGAATATGTGCCCTCCATTATACCCACCAGCCATTTTTGCTCTAACTCTCAGAAGAAGTACAGAAAGCCGTTAGAGAACAATAGCTCTGTGCAAGCAGGGTTGCTTGAGAAAGAGTGCAGCATACCCCTCCTGCAGAAGACAGGCTGGAAGGACAAACGGATGACAAACCAATGATCTCCATAAGACTGTAAAATCCCAACACCAGGGGAAAATAGTATATTGAGCTCCAGGCATTGCCTCATAGCTTGTTTATTTTTCAGATACAGTTCTCTTTTTCTTTTTATTCTTTCCTTTATGCCTCTAGGGTTTTTTCTACCTTTTTCTCATTTCAAATAGCTTTTTAATATATCAACTTATATTTCATAATAGATTTTTAACTTATACTTTTTCAAACTTATATTTTTATAGATATAAGCTTCATTGTAGTCCTTTTTTCCCTATTCAATATTGTGTGTGTATATATACACATATATACTTATATATATAAAAGTATATATATACTTTATATATATGTATATTACATATATATATATATATATATATATATATATATAGTTTTACTTTCCCTGTAATTTTGGGAAACAGTGTCCTCTCACAAACACAACAAAATACACCCAGGAACAACTGAAATCCATACATTGTCCACACTGAGAGATTACAGCTCTCCATACCCCTCACTACCTTTTTAAAAGATTTTTAATTTTTTTAAAAACTAAAAGTTTTTTAAAAACTACATTGTCCACACTGAGAGATTACAGCTCTCCATACCCCTCACTACCTTTTTAAAAGATTTTTAATTTTTTTAAAACTAAAAGGGTTTTTTAAAGATTTATTTATTTATTTGAAAGAGAGAGCAAGATGGTGAGAGGGAGAGAGAGAGAGAGAGCATGAGTGGAGGGGAGGGTTAGAGGGAGAGGGAGAAGCAGACTCCCCATAGGGAGCCTGATGATGGGGCCTCTAATCCAGGATCATCACCTGAGTTGAAGGCAGATGTTTAACCCACTGAACCACCCAGGGACCCCAAAACTAAATACATTTATTTATTTATTTATTTATTTATTTATTTATTTATTTATATGTTTTATAACCATATAATTTATTATCAGCCCCAGGGGTACAGGTCTGTGAATCGCCAGGTTTACACACTTCACAGCACTCACCATAGCACATACCCTTCCCCATATCCATAACCCACCACCCTCTCCTGACACCCCTTCCCCTAGCAACCCTCAGTTTGTTTTGTGAGATTAAGAGTCTCTTATGGTTTGTCTCCCTCCTGATCCCATCTTCTCTCATTTATTCTTTTCCTACCCTCCAAACCCCCACGTTGCAACTCCACTTCCTCATATCAGGGACATCATATGATAGTTGTCTTTCTCTGATTGGCTTATTTTGGCTAAGCATAATACCCTCTAGTTCCATCCACATTGTCACAAATGGCAGGATTTCATTTCTTTTGATGGCTGCATAGTATTCCATTATATATATATATATATACATATATATACATACATATACATATATAGATATATATGTATATACATATATATAGATATATACATATATATAGATATAGATAGATATATAGATATATCACTTCTTCTTTATCCATTCATCTGTTGATGGACATCTAAGTTCTTTCCATAGTTTGGCTATTGTGGACATTGCTGCTCTAAACATTTGGGTGCACGTGCTCCTTGGGATCACTACATTTGTATCTTTAGGGTAAATACCCAGTAGTGCAATTGCTGGGTCATAAGGTAGCTCTATTTTCAACTTTTTGAGGAATTTCCATGCTGTTTTCCAGAGTGGTTTCACCAGCTTGCATTTCCACCAACAGTGTAGGAGGGTTCCCCTTTCTCCGCATTCTTGCCAGCATCTGTCATTTCCTGACTTGTTAATTTTAGCCATTCTGACTGATGTGAGGTGGTATCTCATTGTGGTTTTGATTTGTATTTCCCTGATGCTGAGTGATGTGAAGCACTTTTACATGTGTCTGTTGGTCATCTAGATACCTTCTTTGCAGAAATGTCTGTTCATGTCCTCTACACATTTCTTTCTTTTTTTTTTTTTTTTAAGATTTTTATTTATTTATTT